>CM033629.1:37785603-37805766 GCA_019453435.1 Rhinogobius similis | reverse complement strand
AACATTCCGAGTTAAGAGCACTGCGCTCAAAAATACTTTTAATTAGAATTATTTTTTAATCAGTTTTACTTACTTTTAAGTTTATAACAACACACATTGAACAAGAAACTGATGATTTTGTGATGCAGTTTTGTCTTCTTCTGTATCACTGGGAAGGGCAGTGTTGTCCCTGGCACACCTGGTCAAACCCTCGTCACACACTGGGGACTTTTAAGAGTGTCATCACTGCAACTGTTCACCAGACGCAAAGGCCGATGAATGAACGTCATGTTTTGACAAGTTGGCCTTTATGAGACTTAAACTATTTGATCATTCTTTATCAAATTGGAAGCACACCTGGAAACTATAGTTCATTCAGAGAATCATTCCGCCCAGTGGTTTGACTGGTTTGACCACAGGCCTAGAACTTTACAAGTTTTCAGGTTTTTCTAATCACTGAGAGCTTTGTCATGGGATAGTCCCTGTGGTAAATATTTATATTCAAAGTTGAAAAGAAAAGTTCAAAAAACACAGGAAGAGCTCTAAAACTGAATATATCTATCATCAACACAGAGAAAAATTCCATCCTAGGGACAATGTACATACAAAGAGCCAAGGTTTATAACTTGTTCAGTTAAAAACAAGTGTTGTCATTTATTTTTTATTTGATTATTTGTTATTTATTTTACTTTATTTGTTGAAACGAAATATAAATCATAACTATTGTGTAAACTGGGCAAGTTTAGCGCTTGCATTGGAAGGTCATTCTTGGTAAGCAGGTTTGCAAATACTAGCCTTTCTCATGTCTACTGCCGCTACTCATGTTCAACCAGGAAGTAAATATATAACTTCACAAAAGTAAAGCTTTAAGCTTAAATATAATTATGTTAATTATATTTTTTGTTAAATTAGTTGTTTTGTCATATGCACTCTAATGTTGTCTCTGTCCCACACACAAATGTTTGTTGTCAACATTATTATGGTGGAAAATATTCAGACCTGCAGTAAAATGCATTTGTTATGATCATTACCAGGAAAGGACCCTACAAAGGCCCCTGGGCCATAGTTTTGAACACCACTGCTCTGGATTCAAATAAATCAAGAGTAAAAGCCACAGTAGTGCTGGTAGCTGATAGCAGTAAGTACTTGACTTAGTGAAAGTAGCTTGCGGCAGTTGGCGATCGGCAGCAGAACAGTGCAGGAGCAGTAGTAGTAGTGGTGGTGGTGGTGGTAGTAGTGGCAGTGGGAAGCGGTGGTAGAGTGGCCGTGGCAGGTAGTGGTAGTGGTGGTAGTGGTGGCGGTGGTAGCCAGTGGCAGCGGCGGGTGGTGGTGGTGGCGGTGGTGGTGGTGGCGGTGGCGGCTGGTGGCGGTGGCGGTGGCGGTGTGGTAGCGGTGGTGAGCTGGCTGTGGGTGCGGTGGTAGCGGTGGTGGTGGCAGTGGTGGTGGTGGTGGTAGCGGTGGAAGCGGTGGTGGCCATAGCGGTGGTGGTGGTGGCGGTGGTGGCGGTGGTGGTGGTGGTGGTGGCGGTGGTGGTGGTAGCGGTGGTGGTGGTGGTGGTGGCGGTGGCGGTGGCTGTGGTGGCGGTGGCGGCGGTGCTGGTGGTGGCGGTAACGGTGGCGGTGGTGGTGGTGGCGGTGGTGGTGGCGGTGGTGGTGGTGGTGGTGGCGGTGGTGGTGGTGGCGGTGGTGGTGGTGGGTGGGGGTGGGGGCGGTGGTGGTGGTGGTGGCGGTGGTGGTGGTGGTGGCGGTGGTGGTGGTGGCGGTGGTGGCGGTGGTGGTGGTGTCGTTGGTGGTGGTGGTGGTGGCGTAGCGGTGGTGGTGGTGGTAACGGTGGTGGTGGTGGCGGTGGTGGTGGTGGTGGTGGTGGCGGTGGTGGTGGTGGCGGTGGTGGTGGTGGCGGTGGCGGTGGTGGTGGTGGTGGCGGTGGTGGTGGTGGTGGCGGTGGTGGTGGGTGGTGGCGGTGGTGGTGGTGGCGGTGGTGCGTGGTGGTGACGGTGGTGGTAGTAACGGTGGTGGCGGTGGTGGTGGTAGTGGCATTAACGGTGGTGGTGGTGGCGGTGGTGACGGTGGCGGTGGTAGCGGTGGTGGTGGTGGTAACGGTGGTGGTTGGCGGTGACGGTGGTGGCGGTGGTGGTGGCGGTGGTGGTGGTGGTGGTGGTGGCGGTGGTGGTGGTGGCGGTGGTGGTGGTGGTGGTGGTGAAGCGGTGGTGGCGGTGGTGGTGGTGGTAACGGTGGCGACAGTGGTAATGGTGGTAACGGTGGTGGGGTGGCAAACGGTGGTGGTGGTAACGGTGGTGGTGGTGGTGGTGGTAACGGTGGTGGCGGTGGTGGTGGTGGTGGTGGTGGTGGTGGTGGCGGTGGTGGTGGTGGTGGTGGTGGTGGTGGTGGCGGTGGTGGCGAGTGGTAACGGTGGTGGTGGTAACGGTGGTGGCGGTGGTGGTGACGGTGGTGGCGGTGGTGGTGGTGGTGGTGGTAACGGTGGTGGCGGTGGTGGTGGTGGTGGTGGTGGTGGTGGTGGTGGTGGTGGTGGTGGCGGTGGTGGTGGTGGTGGTGGTTGGGTGGTGGTGGTTGGGTTGTGGCGGTGGTGGTAGGTGGTGGTGGCGGTGGTGGTGGTGGCGGTGGTGGTGGTGGCGGTGGTGGTGGTGGTGGTGGTAACGGTGGTGGCGGTGGTGGTGGTGGTGGTGGTGGTGGTAGCGGTGGTGGCGTGGTAGCGGTGGTAGCAATGCAGCAGTGGTAACGGGTAACGCAACAGTGGCGGCGGCAGCAGCAGTAGCAGCAGTAGCGTAGTAGTAGCAGTAGCAGTGGCAGTAGCAGTGCCAGCGGCAGTAGCTGGTAGCAGTAGCAGCAGCAGTAGCAGTAGCGGTAGCAGTGGCAGTAGTAGCAGTGGCAGTAGACAGACCCGTTGCCTCCCACCCTGCGAGTTCGGAGGCGTGAACGTAAACGTCATGTGACTATCTGACTGAACTAATAAAAGGCAGGGGAAGTGAGAGGCAAGTCAGAGGAGACTGCAGTCGGGACGAGCTGATGTTAAGCGCCATGGCAGAGAGTTGAATCGAGTGCCTTTTCTGCTGTTGGGACGAGCTGACAGACGCGCCACTGCAGGAGTGGGACGAGCTGACAGACCGCCACTGTAGCAGTGGGACGAGCTGATGAAAGCGCCACTCTCTCTCTCTCCCCGTGCACGTAAAAAGCTTGAGACCGGTGTCTGACAATTTGTCTAATTCTCAATTAGGTAGAAGGTTGTACTCTCAGACTGTCTAGGTTTAATTGTCTGTGTGATAATTTACTAACAGTAGTAGTAGTAGTAGTAGCAGTAGCAGTAGCAGTAGCAGTATTAGTATTAGTAGTAGTAGTAGTAGTAGTAGTAGTAGTAGTAGTAGTAGCAGTAGCAGTAGTAGTAGTAGTAGTAGTAGTAGTAGTAGAGTACCTGGAGGAACTCTCTCACACTAGATCAGGCATGTCCAAACTCAGGCCCGGGGGCAAATGCGGCCCTCAGACCAATTTTTCTTGGCCCTTGGGCTTCCTGGTGAACTGGCCCACATAGTCCTGATAAGAGTTAGGTAAAGTTAGCACCATATTCACCGATTCGGACTTCCGAGGTCAATAGCTCCTAAACGCGAAAGTCTTTGGAGATAAAAATCATATCAAAATACTCACATTTACAAAGCCAAACGACTACAACATCGATTTTTTACATCAAATGCGTATTTTGGGCACAGCGAAATACATTGCGTCAAATACGGAGCCGGAGCTGAGGCGAGCGCTTAGGGACCGTCAATAAAGAGCACTACCCAAAATGTAAATCCTCAATAGCTGCGAGAAAACATCTTACTGTTACAAAACTGTAATTTTAGAAACAATAACTTATTAATAAACCACCACATTTCAAATTTCTTACTACAAAAATAATAAAAACTGTTTTTATGTTGAATTATGATGAATTATGTTGAATTATGATGAATTCTTAATGTCAATCTTCAATAACTTTTTTATTGTGTCATGTAGACTCACAAACTTCACAACACTTATTAATAATAGTAATATCTATCTACTACAACCTTTATTTTTTTCCATATCAAACTGTATTGGTGTTTTTATGATGGATTATGAATATTAATCTTCAATCACTTTTTTATTCTGTTATGCAAAGTCACCAAATTCACAACATTTATCAATAATCTCAGTATCTATCTACTACAACCTTTATTTTTTTACATCAAATGCTTGATTACTGTTTTTATGATGGATTATGAAAATTAATCTTCAATAACTTTTTTATTCTGGTTATGCACAGTCACCAAATTCACAACATTTATCAATAATCTCAGTATCTATCTACTACAACCTTTATTTTTTTTTACATCCAAGGCTTTATTACTGTTTTATGATGAATTATGAATATTAATCTTCAATAACATTTTTATTCTGTTATGCAAAGTCACCAAGTTCGCAACATTAATATTCATAATCCATCATAAAAACAGTAATCAAGCATTTGATGTAAAAAATCAAGGTTGTAGTAGATAGATATTACTATTATTGATAAATGTTGTGAATTTGGTGACTTTGCATAACAGAATAAAAAAGTGATTGAAGATTAATATTCATAATTTATCATAAAAACAGTAATAAAGCCTTGGATGTAAAAAAAAAAAAAAAGGTTGTAGTAGATATATATACTGAGATTATTGATAAATGTTGTGAATTTGGTGACTTTGCATAACATAATAAAAATGTTATTGAAGATTAATATTCATAATCCATCATAAAAACAGTAATAAAGCCTTCGATGTAAAAAAATAAAGGTTGTAGTAGATAGATACTGAGATTATTGATAAATGTTGTGAATTTGGTGACTTTGCATAACAGAATAAAAAAGTTATTGAAGATTAATATTCATAATCCATCATAAAAACACCAATACAGTTTGATATGGAAAAAAATAAAGGTTGTAGTAGATAGATATTACTATTATTAATAAGTGTTGTGAAGTTTGTGAGTCTACATGACACAATAAAAAGTTATTGAAGATTGATATTAAGAATTCATCATAATTCAACATAATTCATCATAATTCAACATAAAAACTGTTTTTATTATTTTTGTAGTAAGAATTTTGAAATGTGGTGGTTTATTAATAAGTTATTGTTTCTAAAATTACAGTTTTGTAACTGTAAGATGTTTTCTCGCAGCTATTGAGGATTTACATTTTGGGTAGTGCTCTTTATTGACGGTCCGTAAGCGCTCGCCTCAGCTCCGGCTCCGTATTTGACGCAATGTATTTCGCTGTGCCCAAAATACGCATTTGATGTAAAAAATCGATGTTTGTAGTCGTTTGGCTTTGTAAATGTGAGTATTTTGATATGATTTTTATCTCCAAAGACTTTCGCGTTTAGGAGCTATTGACCTCGGAAGTCCGAATCGGTGAATATGGTGCTAACTTTACCTAACTCCTGAAGTTAACTATTTACAGAACATTTCAGATTTTCTACAATTCCAACCAAAATAACTAACATTTTGGTGCAGCACAGACCTGATATTAAGGCACTGAGACTGAATGTAGATGTGGTGGAGCTTAAAACATCAGATAAATGCAGCTTTTTTTTTACATTTCGCGATTGGTTTGTGGCCCTCCGCTTGGTCCATATTTAAATATGTGGCCCTCGATGGAAAAAGTTTGGACACCCCTGGACTAGATGATCCACCTTCCTTCCTCCTGATGGTCCTGGTCCAGGTGGATGTGTCAGTCCTGGTCCATCTGTCCGTCTGTGGGAGGAGGATGTCTCCTTCACTGTGGGTCTTTGTAGACAGGGGATGCTCCGGGACAGTTATCCATTTGATCAATTCTTTGTTTATTTAATCTGGTTTCTACCTGTGGCCCATCGAGGCAACTGTTGTTGTGATTTTGGGCACATACAGAGAATAATAGTAGTAGTAGCAGTAGCAGTAGTAGTAGTAGTAGTACCAGTAGTAGTAGTAGTAGTAGTAGTAGTAGCCTTGCTTTGTCAGTCTGCCCCAGGGCTGCTGTGACTAAAATAGGCTCTTACCACCATCACCGAGTGTGGAATGAATGCGTAATGCAGAAAAATGCTATATAAGTACAATTAATTATTAGCAGTAGCAGTACTGGTCTATTAACAAAATAAAAAAGCCTAAATCCAAACCAATATCCTGAACTGGATCCCTAACACGTCCACTGTGAGGATCGGACCTCACACCTGATCCCAGGGCTGTGTGGGATGTGGGTAGACTCTAGAGCAGGGGTGAGCAATTATTTTGACGCAAGGGCCACATTGGATTTTTACACTTGCCTGGGGGCCGGACCATTTTACACACGCTACTACACATAGACTTAATGCCTAAAATACACAAAAAAATACTACAGAATAGCAAAAATCATTACCTTTATTTAGTGGGAACAGTGCGGTTGATCACTCCTTTTATCCAATGCATCAAAGTTTGGTGTTATTCTAGTGGTGGCTGTTCTCAAAACTGATTTTTAATGAAGCAGCTGCTCAGGAAACTATAAAATGACAAATGCACCACACCTAACTCATACAATTTTTTATTGAATGCTTTGCGGGCCGGATCAAAATGCCAAAAGGGCCGCATGTGGCCCCCGGGCCTTAGTTTGCCCCCCTCTGCTCTAGAGCCTGGTCCAGGGCTATGCTGATCGCCTAGCAACAGCACAGCCCATGTAAACATAGCCTGTGGCCTGTGGAGCCTGTAGCAGAGCTAGCATTAGCCGAGTGACCAGCGTGGACCCGGTGGACCATGGCGGTGCGTGTGAGTGCGGTGCTGGAGGAGCTCATCCACACTCTGGGCCTGTGGGAGTTCCCCTGTGGCCCCGGGCCCTGGGTAAGTCCCCTCAGTCTCGGTGCACTGGTGAGTTTTTAGAAAGCGCTTCATGAGTTTTTTTCCCCCACCCCTTTTATTTGTTCTTGAGTAATATATTTGGCCGTGTAACAGTGCCCTTGGGTAAATCTACAAGTGTCAAGCTTTATGTTTACAAGTTGAACATTTGTGTTTTTTGCCCCGCTCCTTCAGATATGATTTAGTTTAGTACTTTGATAATACTAGAGTTTGTGCATTATTGAATGTTTTGTCCTTCTAATTACATTCCCCTCACATTATAAATCAGATGTTGTGTCTGGACACATGAGTAGTAGTTCCCCGGATATTTTTGTGGTGTTTTTTTTTTTTTTTTTTTTTTACCTGCCAGAGTCATTTGTGAACCACTACTTTGTCCTTCTACTTAAGTAATATTACTAACTGATTAAATAATCGAGTAATTGCTAGCGGGTCTATACGCAGATTCCAAGTCAGTGTATGTGGTTTTATTACTCAGAACAGAACAGCAACGGCACAAAAAACACACTTGTTTACCTATGAATATTTTCCACCAAGACGTCATCAAAAGGCTTCACTTCAGCTTTGGGTAAAATATAGTACAGTTCTCATATTCAAGTGTCTTTCGCGTTCTAAACAACTAATCAATTAATTGAAAGAATAATCGCTAGACTAATCGATTACCAAAATAATGGTTAGTTGCAGCCCCAGTGCACAGGCCTCATCTCAGTTCAGGATTTCTGAACAGGACAGTCCCAAACACACAACAGAGCCACTGGCCATGTGTTTAGGGCAGTCCTGATCCTGATGCTCTGAAAACATCTGCAGAACATTAGAGTAACTGCTCTTGTATTTTTGCAGAAGCAGAAAAGCGCTGAGGACACTCAGGACCTGCTGGACCTCCTGGACTGCCCGGCCTCTCCGTGGCACCAGGAGCCCGACTGGAGCCCACAGGCGGCCTTGAGGAGGCGGGCGGTGCTCAGCCTCAAACAGCTCAGTAAAAGCACCGTGTACCGGCACTTCACGACACTCAGACTCACGGACAAGGGGGTGAGTGCACGCTCTGCCCGTCCTCACGCCCGTGTGAAAGTGTCAGTGAGTAGACGGCCATCATTTGTCCAGGTGTCTGTGCTCGATGGCGGGCTGATGAAACTGTCCAACCTGGAGGAGCTGGTGCTGAGCGCCAACCAGCTCCAGGAGGTCCCTGCGCCCCTGCTGCCGTCCTCACTCAAGGTGCCCACACTCACACTCACCGTGACCTCTGAGCTTGGATCTGAGGTCACGTCCGTGCACCCAGCCCCAGCCCGCTCACTGTCAGCGTTACTGATTCCTGTCCAGTTCTATCTTTAGGAGTCCCTCTAAAACGACTAAATCCCAACATCACACAGAGACAGTGGATGTCACTGACATGTTACACACTTCACACATGCCATGAGGAGACTCTTCTGAGTCCATAAGGGGAGGTGTTTGTGGGTCAATGCTAACGCTGACGCTAATTTTGAGGCAACTAATTAAAATGAAAAAAGTGAAGTAATATTTAAAGAAAAACAATTATTGTTGTTAGAGACAGTTTGCTAGCTAATAGGCTGCTGTGTACAGAGCCTAATTTGCAATAATATTATTACAAATATGGGGTATGAATCTGCTCAGCAAGTTTCTGTAATAATTGAGCGGCCGAACACAAGTGCAGTTCTAGTGACTTCTGCATCCAAACTGTCACAGAGCCTGCGCTGACCCCACGTGTCCTTCAGGTTCTGGAGCTGAGGAACAACCGTCTGACCTCCCTGTGCTCTCTGACCTCTGGGGCCCCTCCACGGCTGCTGTACCTGGGCCTGGCCTCCAACCCCCTGGGCTCTCCTCTGGATGTGTGCAGCCTGACCGGGGCACACTGGTCAGTCCTTTATGTCCTCCCCCTGAATCACTACTGTGTTCAAATCTCAAAAGATCATGAGTAACATGCTGATCAAAACAGCATTTTCTACTAACATATAGATTTGTTACAGGTAAAAAAAAGTTATATTATATTATATTATATTATAGATAGATAGATAGATAGATAGATAGATAGATAGATAGATAGATAGATAGATAGATAGATAGATAGATAGATAGATAGATAGATAGATAGATAGATAGATAGATAGATAGATAGATAGATAGATAGATAGATAGAGGTTTTAAGTGCCTGAGAATGTAGTAATGTTGAAACTTCCTGGATTGTTGGCCTTTCCCCAAGTGTGGGGAGCGTGGGCTTAATTGAGGCACTATTATTTCACACTGATGATTCTTAACAATAAGGGTTAAGGAAGTGTGCTGCTGCAGAGAACACGCTGAACCAGTCAAGGGGAAATGCATGTCAGTGAATTTCCATAAGGAAGTGGTGTTAACCTATTTTAAAAAACTCAGTGATTAATTTACTCTGTATCTTTTTCATTTAATTTAGTTTGTAAACAGGAAAAGATTAAACTAAAAGAATCAGGCCTGACTCATTTGAAAACTGGTTTGCAGCAGGTTCCTGTTACATTCAGCAGTGCTGCTGCTTTTTTTAAAAGAGACAGAGGAGCGGGTTGTCCTCAAGTTAAAGGACAACATTCCAAGCTCTGGTGTAGATGCAGAAAAAGCATTTCTGTCCAAACGAAAGGAGGTGGCCGATCCTCCACCAAGAAAGTTACACAGTGCATCTTTAAAGTGAGAAGACCGAGGGTCTCATTTATAAAGCGTGGTTACGTACAAAAATGGTCTGTAGGTGACTTTCTATGTAGGGGAAATATAGAAAGGCAGCTTGACGTGTGGAAATGTTCCTGTCCAAAATCTCTTTGCGCGTCAGTGTTTTCAGTAATGTGGGAGAAGATCTGTGCTCAGCTCTTCAGAAATGAAGACGTTTGTGCGAATGTATGTATTATCCTTATGTACTCATCTTCAACTTCAACTTTATTATTGTCCTAAATAGAAACTGATTTGCAGCAAGTGTCAACAAACATGCAATACACAAACAAGAGTACAATAAGAAGTAAGATCACAGCTTGACCTCATTCCTGAAGACGCAGAAACTCTTTCTTTATTAAGTGACAATGCTCTATTAGCTATAAAAGAGCATTCATCCATGGAGATACAGGATGCTTCGCCCAGAAGGGAGGAGCTTAAACTCCACAAAGAGAGGGTGGTCAGTAAGAATGCCACTTACAGTTTTATAAATGAGACCAGGTCTGGTGTGGCCAACACATAAATCCTTTAAACTAGAGCAAAAACGCTTGGTTTATAACAGTGTAGAACACCCTTGTTCCTGCAGGTGGCACCAGAAAAGTTCCGTAGTGCACTTTATTAGCACATGACCTGTGCAGAATGAGATAAGAATGTGTCCTTCTGTGTGTCCCAGGCCGGCGCTGCACTGTCTGGACCTCTCCTGCTGTGACTTTGAGACGCAGAGTGTCCTGCTGGGGGCGCTGTCCTCTCTGCCCTGCCTCAGGAGCCTGCTGCTGGAGGGAAACCCGTGCTCCCTGGCCTCCTCGTACCCCGGGCTGACCCTGGACGTCCTGCGGCAGCTGTCCCACCTGGACTCAGAGTGGGTCAGAGCAGAGGAGAGAGAGGCCTTCAGAGGGCTGGCCGTCCTCACAGGTCAAAGTTCACCCCCTCTGTGCGACCTCACTATCCAGACTTTTGACTAAGTTTAAATGAAACTTCTTTTGTGACTTACAATATTTCAGCAGTTTCCAGACATTTCTGACTGATCTGCAGAGGTGGAAGAAGTACTTACTTAAAAGTACATCTTTAAAATGCTACGTTTACTGTAAAAAGTAATGGTATTTAACACATGTTTTAATAACTATTAATGAGTGAAATGTGGATAAAGAATTGTCCCAACTTCATATTCAATCAGTTTCTCAATATATCACTCACGTAGGAGGAAAAGTGTCTGCTCCGAAGTACAAATTATGAATGTAGTTGAGAGTTAATGTAGCTGTGGTCTGTGGTCCACTTGTGTGCAGGGGCATAGCACCAAATTCAAGGCCCAGGTACAAACCCTCTCGGTGGGCCCCCAGTACACAATTATTTTCATCCTAGCAAATTTGGTTATTATTGTTATTTATTCATTCACTATTGATACACCCTATAACTGTAGACAATATACATATACCATCCCACCTATATTATAATCCAGTAATGTTTTTGCAGTAACTACCAGACCGACTTCACAAGCATCTCAAAAGGTTTTAAAACACTAACTACAAACTATAATCACTCGTGTTAAATGTTAACTTGGCTAATGTGTGAACAATGATTTTCCTCTTGCTGATTGGGCTCTCAGATGTCAGTTGTATTTAGTCTCTCAAGCACTTTAATCAACTGCATTTGTGAATTATTGCTGCTTATTACTGCTGCTCCTTCTGCGCACTGGCTATCTGTGCTACAATGCGCATGTCACACTAGCAGTGGTGATGTGTTCTTAAAGGCACAGCAACGTGATGGCAAGGGAATTTGCACAGCCGCCCCCAAATTCCGTAGCGAATTTGAAATAATGCACAAATGTCCCTGCCTGTGCGGCTTTCAGTCCTCAGGCATCTCCGGTAGCGGGATGAGCTTTGTTACTGGTCAAGTGGTTCCTTTAATGTCTACCTCAGCAGCGCGGATCCTGCCATCATCGCTGGGGATCACCTTAGTCACTCGTCCAATAAGCCAACGTGCCCTAGGAAGCTGTGAGTCGATGACCATGACCACTTGATCTGTATTTAGGTTTGGAGTATGTGTGTGCAATTTCCTCCTCTGATGAAGACTGGGCAGGTAGTGTCTGGTGAACTGAACCCAAAAGTGGTCTGCAAGGACCTGGCTGTGTTTCCAGCGGCGACGTCCGATCAGGTCACTGTTATGGTAGACCGCTTGCGGTAGCGATGCATTCCGCCACCCCATCAGCAAGAGATTAGGTGTAACGGGATCAGGGTCTGCAATGTCTGAGGTGGCATAGCCCAGCGGTTTTGAGTTAGGGATACCCCCCACCTCTATAAGTACAGTGAGCAGCACTTCTTCAGGGAGAATTCTGTCTTTCAGCACAACCTGGAGGGCAGCCTTCACTGATTTTATCTCCCTCTCCGAGACACCCCCAAAGTGAGGAGCATAAGATGGATTGTATCTGAAGGTGATGCACTGCTCTGCTAGCTGCTCTTTCAGGGCTGGCTCTAGTGCCTCAAAGGCTCTCTGCAGTTCACCATCCCCACCTCTAAAGTTAGTGGCCCTGTCACATAAGATCTCGTAGGGCTTACCTCTCCTAGCCACAAAGCGCCGTAGGGCGAGTAGGAAGGAGTCCGTGTCCATACTGCACAGGAGTTCAAGATGCACGCACCTTGTGGTCAGGCATTTAAAGATAATGCCCCACCTTTTCTCCTGTCGGCGGCCTATCTTCACAGCATATGGTCCAAAACAGTCGATCCCTGTAGACCAATAGGCAGGCTTCTGTAGACGGAGTCGTGCCGCTGTCAGTCTGCCATACGTGGAACAGTGGGTGTGTTGCGCCACCTCTGGCACTCGGTGCAACTGCGTTGATGTTTCTTTACAGCTTGGCGGCCACAAAGGATCCAATATGTCCGCCTCATCTCCGCAAACACACGGTCAGGACCTGGGTGAAGTAGCTGGTTGTTGAAGGCTGTATCAGCAGCCGGGTAGCAGGGTGGTCAGGCACCAGAACGATAGGATGAATGGTGTCCTGTAACCCCTCTGCCTTCCTCAGCCGACCGCCAACACGCACCAGGCCCACAGCACTATCATAGTCTGGACAAAGAGAAAGCAGACGGCTGTTAGTATTGAGTGGCTTACCTGCCTGCAGAGCAGCAACCTCTGCAGGGAAGCTCTCCTCCTGCACTGTTTTGACAATGGCGACTTCTGTCTCAAGCCGGTCATTGCAGTAGCTGCCACCCCGTGTTGGGACAGGTATGTGGCTTGGACAAAGTCAGACCAGGACTTAGACTGGGTCGGGTCTGGAGCTGCAGGTGTGGCGGTTACAATGCTACCGCAGAAGGTCACATCACGGGTCTCCTCCGGTAGGGGGGAGGTGGTAGCAGGCATGGCTGGCCATTCACTCTCAGGCTGATAAAGGAAACTGGGGCCCACAGGTCCAGCGGCTAGGCTTAGATAAGTCCCTGAGTGGTTTGCCTCGTGTAATGTCATCTGCAGCATTATCGCCAGATGGAACATAGCGCCAGTTATTCGGCCCAACCAACTCCTGTATTTCGGCCACACGGGTCCCCACGAATACCTTGTACTGCTGTGACTCTGACTGGATCCAATGGAGGACCGTGGTTGAATCAGTCCATAGTGTTGTGGCTGTAATAGGCAGTGTTAGTTCTGTTTGGAGGACCTTGGAGCACACAGCTCTAGACGGGGGATGGAGAGCTGTTTCTTAGGTGCCACACGTGACCGGGCCAACACAAAGGATACCTGCACTGCCCCTGTGGCATCATGCTCTGCCCGAAGGTAAGCCACAGCACCGTAAGCCCTCTCAGAGGCATCTGTGAAAATGTGTAGTTCCACGGGAGTGCTGGCTGGGATATCAGGAGTGTAGCATCTCGGCATTGAGATTTGCTGCAGTTGTGATAGCTCACTCTCCCATACTTGCCACACAGGGAGGAGCTCGTCCATGATGGGCTCATCCCAGTCCCGGCCTTTCTTCCATAGGGCTTGGACCAGCACTTTGGCACGTGTTGTGTAGGGAATGAGGAAGCCGAGGGGGTCATATTGGCTTGCAAGCACCCGGTACATATACCTTAGTGTGGGCTGGGCAGGTGGAATGTCTCTGTGGCGGTAGCTCAGTGTGTCAGTTCTGCAATTCCACAGCAAGCCCAGAGTGGACTCTAGGGGATCTTCCTTATGTGCGGAAAGCCACAACTCACAGCAGGCTGACTTTGCTTCAGCAGGCAGGTGTGAGATGACATCAGGTATATTACTGGACCACTGTCGTATGTCAAAGCCTCCTTCTGCAAGTAGGGCTCGGAGTCTGTCAACGAACTGCTTTGCATGTTCAGTAGAGGGCAATGACTGAAGACAGTTGTCTACATAGAATGCTTGTAGCACAGAGTTGACTACATCCTCATTACAGTCACGGTAGTCCTTTACGTGGCGCTGAAGTGCATATATGGCACAACAAGGACTGCAGGTTGTACCAAATGGCAACACACGCCACTCATAGATATCAGGGCTGCGCTCCTTCTCTCCGTCTCTCCACAAGAAACGGAGTAGTGGCTGGTCTTGTGGGAGGAGACGAACCTGATGAAACATGCCACGGATGTCACCACTGATGGCTACGGCATGTTCCCTGAATCTCAGGAGCACAGCAAGAAGTGAAGACCCTAACGTAGGGCCAGGTAGAAGGTTAGTGTTGAGGCAGGCTTGTTGGTGAACAAAGGAACAGTTGAATACAACCCTGGGTTTGCCATTATGATAGACGAGGTGGTGAGGCAAGAACCATGACTCCTCTGACCTGCTTGCTTGTTCTGCGCTGATTTTCACTACATAGCTTGCCTTGACTAGTTTGTTCATTTCTTCATTGTAGATCGACAGTTGCTCAGGCTTGTGGGAGAGACGGCACTCGGTAGCTCTGAGGAGAGGCATCACACTGGTAGATAAGGCACGCAGAAGAGGGGCCTTTTTCTTACGCAGGAGCGGGACAGCATAGTGACTCACACCATTTACTGTGACACTAACGCTCCTTTGTTCTAGTTGTTCTAGGGCAGCTTTGTCCTCCCCGGAGCGTGTTGCCTCTTTGGTGGAGCGAAAAGGCAGTGTATCTAATTGCCAGAGTTTCTCCACATGTTGATGCAGCTCTTCTGCAGGGGACAGAACTGACAGGTGGAGACAGCTGCTGTCACTAGAAGAGTGTTGGAGGAAGCTGGCGGGTCCCTGTACTGCAACCCAACCCAAGGTTGTACATACTGCGACAGGACCACCAATGTCCAGACCTCACAGGCTGCACCGGTGTGATCAGGTGCGGGTTATCTGACCCAATAAGGATCATGGGCTTGACCTTAGTGAAAGATGCCAAAGGGATGTCACTTAAGTGTCTGTAGCCTCTCTGCAGGTGCTCTGCAGAACAGGACTGATCAGCCAGGTTCAGCTCAGCAGCGGTGAATGCCTGATGGATATTGTATTTCAGTCCTTTCTTGTTGTTGGGAGGTGACACTTGGAATGAAACTGCAGCCCCGTGAATCTGTATTATTTCTTGTCTGATGGTTCTCAGGGACAGAACCCCCTGCCGTCCGGTGAGGCCTAATGTTCGAACCGCAGTGGGCAGAATAATAGTGCGTTCAGAGCCGTCGTCCAGCACAGCATACGTGTCCATGTATTTCCTCCCATTGTGCAAACGGACTGGGACCACTTTCAGCATCACTCTGCCGGAATAACTAGGCTGATCCATGAAGACCATATTTGATGTACTTACAGTCAGTATGGTTTCAGTTTGGGCAACATCATGTAGAACAGGGAGGTGTTGTTCACCGCATGTGGAACAGGGTTTCTTGAGTGTGCAGCTACTGGAAAGGTGCCCTCTGCCACATCTCCAGCATTTCCCCTTGTCTTTTATCCAGTGTGCTCTGTCTTGGTGTGAGAGTTTTATGAATTCTGCACATGCATTGAGGGTCTATGGTTTAAACCTATCCCGCTTCTTCTGTTGTGAAGAGGTAGAGACTGGGTGTGTAGCAGGGGGCTCAGCAGACGGGTTGTTCCCAAGTAGAACTGAGGTAGTCTTGGCTCTCTGTGGTTTAGCTGCCTTTTTCTCCCGGTGGTCTACACTATTAGACTCAGTGGTATTAGCCCCTATCCTGCGTGAAACCTGTAGTGTCTGTACTTTCCTCTCTAGCCACTCAGCTAAGTCCGGTAATGTGTATGTTCTATCACTGCCGCTCTGAATGATTCCTCTGTTGAAGCAGTGCTCTGCGAATGAATCTCGGAAGTGAGGCGGTAACTTTCTGAGCAGGGTGTCAACGTGTGATCCACAGTGCAACTCTGAGGATGAGGGCCCTTGCATAGAGCTGAGCATGCCCACCAGTGTCCCCACAGCAGCCGCAAAGTCCTCAATGCCTTGATAATCACCTGCTTTGACAGGAGGAGCCGTCAGGATGGCTTTGAGTTCTCCTTGCACGAGCTGTCTGGGCTGCCCATATCTCTGCTGGAGAGCTGACATGGCACTGGTGTAGGGAGTGGCACTGTTAATGTACCGTTTTGCTATCTGTGCTGCTGCAGGGAATCTCAAGTGATCTAGGAGTACTTGATATTTGTAGTCCTCGGTGAGGTGACTATGGGGGCCGAATACACTGTCTAAACCCTTCTTGAGCATGATGAAGTCGCTCTCTTTCCCAGAGCTGAAGGTGGACAGCTTTGGCTTGGGGATGCCAAATGAGGAGGCGATGGCCATCTCCATCATACTGGGCAGGTTAGAGCTCACAGGAGGCTGGGCTGCATATGGCTGTGTGGAATAAGATATGTATGCAGCAGGGTATGTACTCTGTGGCACAGGCTGTGGATGGGTAGGTACGGTGTAGGGCTGTGTGTACCTGGGTGCACTGTATCTTAACTCCGTTGATGCAGCAAAGGGCTGGGTAACTGCTGCTGTAGGTGTGGAGTCATACAGAGGCAGCAACAGAGTAGCTGTGGCAGAATCAACTGGAGGAGGTGGTGGTGGCCACAGCTCCTCGGGCTCTGCTGTCTGAGCTGCGAATGCTGTAGGGTGCGGAGCTGTGAGCCCTGCTGCCGAACGCTGAGCTGTCCCTGGGGCTGGAACCACGATGGGTGCAGGATACAGTGAGGGAGATGCAGGAGGTGCAGGCTGTGAAGCAAACCACACCTGTGGAGGCTGGAGCGACGAGATCGGTCCTGATGGATACAGTGGAGCTCTTACATCGGTAGTGGGGCTCGGACACTGTGATGAGTGGATTCTCTCGAACTGAGGGAGACTGCTATATTGCGGCTGGTCAGCAGTATATCAATGAGGATATGAAGGGCGAGCAAAGGCACTGCGAGGATGGGGGCTCAATCTGACATGGCTCATCTCTGCCTGAAGCTCTCTCATCTGCTGGCTGATGGTCTACCAGCGTGCCTCAAGATGTTGCATTCGGTCCTCAGTGTCCAGGTAAGAGGCAGGGGAAGGGGACCATCTATCAGGGGTCGATGGCCTGGCATATTCTACAGGTGACTGTATTGGCCTTTTTGTGGATGGATGATTTGCTAATGGGTAGCTGAGCTCGAAGTCCTCCAGATGTCCAGGAATGCGGCGCACTCTGCTGGGACGGGGACTGAGGGGTTGCTGCCCATCATGGAAGTCGCTGGATTCGGCCATAGCGCAGCTCTTGTACATCCGACTCGAAGGACCACTTGTGAATTATTGCTACGTTTATTGTATGCTGGGGTACAAGAGTCTGGTCTTCGGTCAGAAAGACTGCAGCGGATCCAGAGAGGTATAATCAAAAGGTGTTTAATAAATGATAATGAATGGCCCGATACAGTGGTAATTGAAGGTTCAGATTTAAGTGGGTGATATGCCAGTGGTTTTGATGTCATTTCTCCTTCTGCGCACTGGCTACCTGTGCTACAATGCGCATGTCACACTAGCGGTGGTGACGTGTTCTTAAAGGCACAGCAATGTGATGGCAGGGGAATTTTCACAGCATTTTTACAACAAAAATAGATATAAGCGTAGAAAAATGGAACTGAGAAACCAACTATCACATGCTTCTGAGGGCCCTTCCCTGCTCTGGGTCTAAGTAAAAGCAGCAGTCTGACGCCCCTGCTTGTGTGCAGGTGCAGAGCAGGAGCGTGCCCGGGTCACAGTGCACGTGGGTCGGCTCAGAGGACTTCCAGATCCTCCACAGAGCTCCGACTATCCCCTGCTGGCCTTCTCCTACCGCGTGTCCTACATGTTCCTCCCTGGCTCTGCTCTAGACCTGCAGGTGAGCCCTGGACCTGCAGGTGAGCCCTGGACCTGCAGGTGAGACCTGGACCTGCAGGTGAGCCCTGGACCTGCAGGTGAGACCTGGACCTGCAGGTGAGCCCTGGACCTGCAGGTGAGCCCTGGACCTGCAGGTGAGACCTGGACCTGCAGGTGAGCCCTGGACCTGCAGGTGAGACCTGGACCTGCAGGTGAGCCCTGGACCTGCAGGTGAGCCCTGGACCTGCAGGTGAGACCTGGACCTGCAGGTGAGCCCTGGACCTGCAGGTTTCGTAGTCCAGAGAAACCTTTCCTATGATGGAACACTCCTGAACAAATGAGGGATTTAACTGACTATTTACTATTTACTATATTCTGTCCATTTATTGCCCACGTTTTGTATTTCTTCAGTCAGAGTTTATTATTTGATGCATATGTTTATTTATTCATAGATTATATTAATAATAGTTATGTTTCTCCATGTCGCCTGAACTAATCCTACAGTTCAGTTACAATAAACCATTACCATAAACCCTTGACTGTCATTGACTCACCGCTCATCCAACTGTGCTTCTGACAGGACGTGAAGAGTGAAGCAGATGTGACAGAGGAGGACACTCTGGAGAACGCACAGGAGCAGAACCATCAGGAGCAGAACCATCAGGAGAAGAACCACCAGGAGAGGAACCACCAGGAGAGGAACCACCAGGAGAAGAACCACCAGGAGAGCAACCACCAGGAGAAGAACCACCAGGAGAGGAACCACCAGGAGAAGAACCACCAGGAGAGGAACCACCAGGAGAAGATCCCTGAAGAGCACAGAGAGGGTCCAGGAGTCTGTGGAGTCTGCTCTGGAGCTCATGGTAACATCTCAGTTTAATCTGAGTTTTGATCAAATCCAGATCCAATCATTTCAAATGTTCAATGATCCACTTGTGTCCTTTTCATGCAGAAGCAATCGTGTGTCAGTAAAAGCATGTGATTAGAGCAGAGAGCAGACCCTGGAGGAAAAAATGCAACAATAGTTTGTATCAAATGTAGGGCTGCAATTATTTTAGCAGTCAAAATGATTATTCTTATTGTTCATTAATTTATTTTTATACATTATCAACCAAATAAAGTTTAAAACATGGTGACTGTCGGCTTTAGAGAGAGAATTTATGGATAAAGTGAATTATTCGTCCAGAGAAACGACCATTCTCAAAATACAACTCAGATTATTTTTATAGTTTAATGGCATATATTAACAGTCTGTGTTGTTTACGTTCACGATATTAAAGGTGCTGTATCAGATGTTTACTGTCTTCATGTGAGAAACAGGACCAGTTCATTTTAAGGTTAGGCGCTGCAGGTGAATAGGAAAAAATCTTAAATTTAAAGATGTTAATTGTAAACTTCTCCTGTAGTTTACTCACTTAAGTGTAAAAAAATATATATTATATTTTCATCATGTCAGGTTTTATGTAGAAATTAGGCATTTTATGTATAAAAAAGGCCAAAATTGCACATATTTGGGACATTTAAATCCGAAAAATTGACAGAACCAGGTTAATATTTTACACATATTAGTTTAAAAAAAAAAAAAAAAACTTTGCAGAGAGGATTTTGGAGTTCTTATTTAGTTTGCCAGTATAGATTTGAGTGATAATTGTCATAAAAATTCCAATTTTGCACACATTTTTTAAACTTAAAACTTCAATCAATCAGTTTTAGAATTACATTTCAACAAATCCTTCTGTACGTTTCGTCAAAATATTATTGAGTCCAGATTGTACAGTTTGGTGTGGGATCTACTTTTAGGCTGATCTTTATGTCCCGAGGGAGAAAAATATATTTGAAGAAAACGGCCTTTGAAGTTCCAGTGTCCCCAAGAAAGCTATGGATGAAGTGGATTCAATGAAATAATAAAACATGTCTCAGAGCAGATTGGACAAGTTTGTAAGTTTGACAGTCGATATGTTGAGAGAGCAAACTGACAAAAAAAACAAAACATTGAAAAAAGGGTTTTGCCTGAAGTGTCTGTTTGTCTCGTTGTAAATGTGTTTTTACTCACTGTAATGCATTCTGAGCATCCTAATTATTCACAGTGAGGAGTTTATATAAGTGCTTTTCTCACCTTTCAGAGACCAGAGCAGAGTTTACTGTCACATTAAAGCTTAAAAACAGCGCAGTTGTAATGAGTTCAATGGTTTTGAATTACTCGCTGACAGCACACAGTGGTCTCCTGTTCCTCTGCTCTGGGGCAAAACAGATTTCACTTTATCACATGAAAAATAAACACAACGTACAGCCCACCTGTTTTTCCTGTGTGTGCTCAGGCTCCGCCCACAGCTCGTCCACACGGCCCCAGTCCGAGTGCACGGACTTCAGCGAGAGCCACCACCACAGCGTGTCCGACCTGAGAGCCCTCAAGAGCCTCCTGAGCCGAGGCAT
>CM033629.1:37545603-37783103 GCA_019453435.1 Rhinogobius similis | reverse complement strand
CATGTGTGTACATGTGTGTACATGTGTGTGTACATGTGTGTACATGTGTACATGTGTGTGTGTACATGTGTGTACATGTGTGTGTACATGTGTACATGTGTACATGTGTGTACATGTGTACATGTGTGTGTGTGTACATGTGTGTACATGTGTGTGTACATGTGTACATGTGTACATGTGTGTGTACATGTGTGTACATGTGTGTGTACATGTGTGTGTACATGTGTGTGTACATGTGTGTACATGTGTGTGTACATGTGTGTGTACATGTGTGTGTGTACATGTGTGTACATGTGTACATGTGTGTACATGTGTGTACATGTGTGTGTACATGTGTGTGTACATGTGTGTACATGTGTGTGTACATGTGTGTACATGTGTGTGTACATGTGTGTACATGTGTGTACATGTGTGTGTACATGTGTGTGTGTACATGTGTGTACATGTGTACATGTGTGTACATGTGTACATGTGTGTACATGTGTGTACATGTGTGTACATGTGTGTGTACATGTGTGTACATGTGTGTACACACAAAGGGAAAAGATGTAAGTGCATTTGCTGTAGCACTATTTAATACACAGTGATTGAAAGTAACGAAGTACAAAAGTAAAAGTACTGTACTTAAGTAATTCTTTAGGTATCTGTACTTTACTTAAGTCGTTTTTACAGTGGATACTTTGTACTTTTACTTCACTACATTTCAGAGCATGTAACTGTACGTTTTACTTCACTACATTTTTGAACTGGACTGAAAAGTAGTACTAAAAGCAGCACTTTGTGACAAAATGTGTCTGCATTTAATAATACAGTATTTTATGTCTTGTTAACCCTGAAGTAAGAGCTGGAAGCAGCGCTCTGATTGGCTCTGCTTGAGTGCTCACTTCACCATCTGAAAAAAGCTGTTTTAAAGACTACCTATTGTGCTTTTGTCTTCTTTAAAGTTCTAATCTTTGACACTTGTGGATCATTATGTTGTACCTTAGATTGCAATATTGATCTAAAATGACAAGTTAAAAATCAAAGCCTGCTCACCTCTGAAACCTACCGCTGAAACCTGCTGGTGGTTTGCATCAGCCCCTTAGCATTGTTCACCTTTGGAGAGCTGCACTTCATGAGAGCAGAGGATTTTATTTCATTTGTGCCAAAATGACTACACGGCACCGCCGAATCCTATGTGTCGCTGTTTAAGAAAAAAATTGCTGGACAAGTAAAGTGAGTAAATCTCAGGAACACGAGGACTGACGGAGCAATGGAGTGTTGTCCACAGGAGAATAAAGATTATTCAGATATGCTTCTAGTGATTTAATGACAACAGGGGACAATAATGATTTGGTTAAAAACGCTTAAAATTCCCAAAATTGATTTTGCGTTATAGGTCCCCTTTAAAGGACACATATTCTGCTACAGTGACTTTTTTAAGCTTTTAATCATGTTCTAACAATGTTCCATCATCAAAAACACACCTGGAGTTACTTTCAGTGACATTCACACTGTTTTGAGGAATTTTCATTAAAAAATCCTCCCCCCTCCAAGCGTCAAACACACGTCCCGGTACGAGGGAGTATTTTCGGATCATCTACATCACTTATTCAAGAATGTTCTGC
Source organism: Rhinogobius similis (assembly GCA_019453435.1). Lineage (NCBI taxonomy): Eukaryota > Metazoa > Chordata > Actinopteri > Gobiiformes > Gobiidae > Rhinogobius > Rhinogobius similis. The sequence continues at coordinate 37,781,496 of CM033629.1, read as the reverse complement.
TGTTTAAAGTCCTTAAATCATCACAGACTCGTACTGAGCATTTCTGCCTCTCAACACAATAACTGCAGCAAATCCACACTATAACGTCTTTTCAGCGCTAACTTCATTAGATTGTATATAGTGCTGGCGCCATCTGCTGGCTGGATGCACTCAGTAAGTCATTTCATACTGGCTGATAAAAAAGGTCACGGGATTTTTTTGGTTTAAGATATATTTCCCTCTAGAACACTTGTCTGGTGACCGGGAAAAACAGTTCTTGGAGCAGTACTTTATACTTCTTGAGCCACATCAGCCTCATGCTCTCTCTTTCAGACTCCGAACAAAGCTGCTTCCACCAAAGACAAGACCAAGGAGAAGAAGAAGAGGCCCCCCGTGGAGCTGGTGCAGGACCCGCCCATCAGGAGGCTGCTGGGGTCGGTGCACGTGCCCCTCCACAGTCTGCTGCTCAGGGGACACCGGGTGGCGCTGTGCTGTGACTTCGGACCTCAGGGACCAGAAGCTGCACCTGCCAGCGCTTTGGACAAGGCGGGTTCACTGAGGCTGTGTTTGTGTGGAAGTGTCTGAGCTGGAGGGCAGGGGGCGGTTCTGTCCTCCCAATGAAATGTGTGGAAAAGCACAACGATTGAACACGATCGTTGTTTTTAAGGCGAGACACTTCAGGCGAAACCTTTTTTATTTCTTCAACTTCTTGCTTTTTGGTCAGTTTGCTCTCGAAACATACAGACTTTCATATATAAGATGTTTTATTTCACTGAATCCACTTCCATAGAGGTTTTCTTAAAAGGCATTTTTCTCCCACAGAGACATAAAAATCAGCCTTAAAGTAGCTCCTGCACAAAACAAGATTCTGATGGAACGCACAGAAGGATTTGTTCATATTCTAAGCCTGTTTTATTAAAAGTTGAAGTAAAAAAATGGGGCAAAATTTGAAATTGAAGGTACATTTTCAGTTATATCTAGTTTACTCAAAAGCCAAAAAAGATATACAAAATCATCATAAATCAGCATTTAATCATTTTTACGAATCAAATGCCTATTTTCTGTATTAAAACATTATACAGTATAATGAAAAACAAAATACATAATATGTGATAATTTGTTTTCTCACTTTTATGTGAATAAACTACATTAGAAATTTCAAATCTATTTCTTCAAATTATTTATTTTTTCCTTTTCCCTGCTTGTGTCTCACCTTAACCGCCTCAATATTATTCTGGCCTGATGTGGTCTACGGTCTACATTATTTATGCATTTATTGTAAGTTAATCAAACCGCCATATTTGTTGCTTTTTCAGCTTAGTTAATTTGAAAAGATGTTGAGCTTTGTCTCAGTTTTTGTTTCATGTGGATAAGATCAGTCCTTCATCGCCATAACCAGGTCAAACATCTGCATTTTGAATTTTCTTCAGCTGGAGATTTGTCCAACTTTACTGCCCTCCATCTCAGTTCAAAGGTGTAAAGGTGAACACAGGTGATAAGAAGGTGTTTTAACAGTGGCTTTGCTCAAACGCAGGATGTGGGGAAGAAGGTGAAAGACTCAAAGAGAGGAGCCTCCGGGAGGAAGACGGCCACTGCCAGAGGTGCAGTCAGATCTACACATCAGCCTCTGGACAGTTTGTGGGTCTTTCTCGTCAAACGTCTGACCTAACTGACCCTTCTGTTGTGTGCCAGGAAAAGCTAAATCGGTGAAGGAGGTGGATGGGGCCAGCGCGTGGGGCCCACAGGAGCCCCTCACAGTGGAGCTGTCTGTGCAGCTGCACCGATGGCAGTCTGCAGCCGAGGCGTCTGAGGAGCTGGGCCTGACCCACTGAACCAGACGTGTGGAGCTGTACTGGGAATCTGAGGTCTGTGAGGTCTGTGGGTCTGTAGGTCTGTAGGTCTGTGGGTCTGTAGGTCTGTAGGTCTGTGGGTCTGTAGGTCTGTAGGTCTGTGGGTCTGTAGGTCTGTAGGTCTGTGGGGTCTATAGGTCTGTGGGTCTGTGGATCTGTAGGTCTGTAGGTCTGTGAGGTCTGTGGGGTCTGTGAGGTCTGTGGGGTCTGTAGGTCTGTGGGGTCTGAGGGTCTGTGGGTCTGTAGGTCTGTGGGTCTGTAGGTCTGTAGGTCTGTGAGGTCTGTGGGGTCTGTGGATCTGTAGGTCTGTGGGGTCTGAGGGTCTGTGGGGTCTGTGAGGTCTGTGGGGTCTGTGGGTCTGTAGGTCTGTGGGGTCTGAGGGTCTGTGGGGTCTGTAAGTCTGTGGGTCTGTGGGTCTGTGGGGTCTGAGGGTCTGTGGGGTCTGTAAGTCTGTGGGTCTGTGGGTCTGTAGGTCTGTGGGTCTGTAAGTCTGTGGGGTCTGTAAGTCTGTGGGTCTGTGGGTCTGTGGGGTCTGAGGGTCTGTGGGGTCTGTGAGGTCTGTGGGGTCTGTGGGGTCTGTAGGTCTGTGGGGTCTGTGAGGTCTGTGGGGTCTGTAGGTCTGTGGGGTCTGAGAGGTCTGAGGGTCTGTGGGGTCTGTAAGTCTGTGGGGTCTGTAAGTCTGTGGGTCTGTGGGTCTGTGGGGTCTGAGGGTCTGTGGGGTCTGTGAGGTCTGTGAGGTCTGTGGGGTCTGTGGGGTCTGTAGGTCTGTGGGGTCTGAGAGGTCTGAGGGTCTGTGGGGTCTGTAAGTCTGTGAGGTCTGTGAGGTCTGTGGGTCTGTGGGTCTGTGGGGTCTGAGGGTCTGTGGGGTCTGTGAGGTCTGTAGGTCTGTGGGTCTGTGAGGTCTGTAGGTCTGTGGGTCTGTGGGTCTGTAGGTCTGTAGGTCTGTGGGTCTGTGGGGTCTGTGGGGTCTGTAGGTCTGTGGGGTCTGTAGGTCTGTGGGTCTGTAGGTCTGTGGGGTCTGTTGGTCTGTAGTTCTGTGGGTCTGTGGGGTCTGTGGGGTCTGTAGGTCTGTGGGGTCTGTAGGTCTGTGGGTCTGTAGGTCTGTGGGGTCTGTGGGGTCTGTGGGTCTGTGGGTCTGTAGGTCTGTGGGTCTATGGGTCTGTGGGGTCTGTGGGTCTGTAGGTCTGTGGGTCTGTAGGTCTGTGGGTCTGTGGGTCTGTGGGTCTGTGGGTCTGTGAGTCTGTAGGTCTGTAGGTCTGTGGGGTCTGTGGGGTCTGTGGGTCTGTGGGTCTGTGGGGTCTGTGGGTCTGTAGGTCTGTGGGTCTGTGGGTCTGTGGGTCTGTGGGTCTGTGGGGTCTGTGGGTCTGTGGGTCTGTAGGTCTGTAGGTCTGTGGGTCTGTGGGGTCTGTGGAGTCTGTGGGTCTGTAGGTCTGTAGGTCTGTGGGGTCTGTGGGTCTATGGGTCTGTAGGTCTGTGGGTCTGTAGGTCTGTAGGTCTGTGGGTCTGTGGGGTCTGTGGGGTCTGTGGGTCTGTAGGTCTGTGGGGTCTGTGGGTCTGTGGGTCTGTAGGTCTGTGGGTCTGTAGGTCTGTAGGTCTGTGGGTCTGTAGGTCTGTAGGTCTGTAGGTCTGTAGGTCTGTGGGTCTGTAGGTCTGTGGGGTCTGTGGGTCTATGGGTCTGTAGGTCTGTGGGGTCTGTGGGGTCTGTGGGTCTATGGGTCTGTAGGTCTGTGGGTCTGTAGGTCTGTGGGTCTGTGGGTCTGTGGGGTCTGTGGGTCTGTAGGTCTGTAGGTCTGTGGGGTCTGTGGGTCTATGGGTCTGTAGGTCTGTAGGTCTGTGGGTCTGTAGGTCTGTAGGTCTGTGGGTCTGTGGGTCTGTGGGTCTGTAGGTCTGTAGGTCTGTGGGGTCTGTGGGTCTATGGGTCTGTAGGTCTGTGGGTCTGTAGGTCTGTAGGTCTGTGGGTCTGTGGGGTCTGTGGGGTCTGTGGGTCTGTAGGTCTGTGGGGTCTGTGGGTCTGTGGGTCTGTGGGTCTGTGGGTCTGTAGGTCTGTGGGTCTGTAGGTCTGTGGGTCTGTGGGTCTGTAGGTCTGTAGGTCTGTAGGTCTGTGGGTCTGTGGGTCTGTAGGTCTGTAGGTCTGTGGGGTCTGTGGGTCTATGGGTCTGTAGGTCTGTGGGGTCTGTGGGGTCTGTGGGTCTGTGGGTCTGTAGGTCTGTGGGTCTGTAGGTCTGTAGGTCTGTAGGTCTGTAGGTCTGTGGGGTCTATAGGTCTGTGGGTCTGTAGGTCTGTAGGTCTGTAGGTCTGTAGGTCTGTGGGTCTGTAGGTCTGTAGGTCTGTGGGGTCTGTGGGGTCTGTGGGTCTATGGGTCTGTAGGTCTGTGGGTCTGTAGGTCTGTAGGTCTGTAGGTCTGTGGGTCTGTGGGTCTGTGGGGTCTGTGGGTCTGTAGGTCTGTAGGTCTGTAGGTCTGTGGGGTCTGTGGGTCTATGGGTCTGTAGGTCTGTAGGTCTGTGGGTCTGTAGGTCTGTAGGTCTGTGGGTCTGTGGGTCTGTGGGTCTCTAGGTCTCACATGTAGTGACTGACTGCTCTTTAACTGTTGGACACAGCACAAAGAGCACTCCTAGGCCTCTTAAAAAAAAAAAAAAAAAGAATTCTGCCGATGGAGTAATTTAAAAATTCTAGCCTAAAAAACTGATTTTAAGAGTTTTGAACTTGCACTTTTAAACTGTGTCCAGTTTGGTCGATGTAAACCCTCATTCGTCCAGGTGTGGTCCATCGTAGAAAGGGGTTCAGAGGTTGTCATCCGGACGCCGTTTAAAGATCGAGACGTTTCGACTTTTATCCAAAAGTCATTGTCAATCAGAGAGCTGGTATGGGAACCTGGGCCTTATATGCTACTCTAAGTAGTGGGAGTCCAGCCCCCAGGGAGGAGTCACTGCACTCCTGTCTTTGTTATAAGATTGTTTGTTTGTCACCTGGGATTTAATTAATTGGTCTATCTTGTTGATTAATGGTTGGCCTCACCTAGTTTCACCTGTGTCTAAAGGTCTATTGTTATCTTGATAGCTGGCTGATGCTCCCTCCTCACTACTGATTGCCTCATTAGCATTTGACTGGTCTATTGATCTGGACCAAGGAGTTAGAATGCTGTCATAAATTTTGGCTAAATTAAATCTTAAGCCCCCATTCCTGTTCAGGGAAGGATTTTCTCTTTTTACAAAAATAGCCTCCTTTACTCCTCTTTCAAACCAGTTCTTCTCTCTGCTCAAAATCTTCACCTCACTGTCCTCAAACGAGTGATTTGTAGCTTTTAGGTGCAGATGGACTGCACTCTGCGGTCCTGTGGAGGCCGCTCTTCTGTGTTGGTACAGCCTTTTGTGCAATGGCTGTTTTGTTTCTCCTATGTAACGTTCTTTACAACTGTCCTCACTGCACTCTATCGAATACACTACATTGCTCTGTTTTCTGTCGGCCTCTTGTCTTTCGGGTGGACCAGTTTCTGTTTAAAGGCGTGTTGCCAGGTTTGTAATAGACAGGGATGTCATGTTGTCTAAAAATCCTTTGAAACTTCTCAGACAGGCCCGAGACATAAGGGATAGAGACACCCCTCCTGCTGGGGTCTTTATCCTTTCTGTCCTGTTTGGGCCTTTAACAAAGTCAGAAGAGCCAAGAAACAGGACAGAAAGGATAAAGACCCCAGCAGGAGGGGTGTCTCTATCCCTTATGTCTCGGGCCTGTCTGAGAAGTTTCAAAGGATTTTTAGACAACATGACATCCCTGTCTATTACAAACCTGGCAACACGCTTAAACAGAAACTGGTCCACCCGAAAGACAAGAGGCCGACAGAGAAACAGAGCAATGTAGTGTATTCGATAGAGTGCAGTGAGGACAGTTGTAAAGAACGTTACATAGGAGAAACAAAACAGCCATTGCACAAAAGGCTGTACCAACACAGAAGAGCGGCCTCCACAGGACCGCAGAGTGCAGTCCATCTGCACCTAAAAGCTACAAATCACTCGTTTGAGGACAGTGAGGTGGAGATTTTGAGCAGAGAGAAGAACTGGTTTGAAAGAGGAGTAAAGGAGGCTATTTTTGTAAAAAGAGAAAATCCTTCCCTGAACAGGAATGGGGGCTTAAGATTTAATTTAGCCAAAATTTATGACAGCATTCTAACTCCTTGGTCCAGATCAATAGACCAGTCAAATGCTAATGAGGCAATCAGTAGTGAGGAGGGAGCATCAGCCAGCTATCAAGATAACAATAGACCTTTAGACACAGGTGAAACTAGGTGAGGCCAACCATTAATCAACAAGATAGACCAATTAATTAAATCCCAGGTGACAAACAAACAATCTTATAACAAAGACAGGAGTGCAGTGACTCCTCCCTGGGGGCTGGACTCCCACTACTTAGAGTAGCATATAAGGCCCAGGTTCCCATACCAGCTCTCTGATTGACAATGACTTTTGGATAAAAGTCGAAACGTCTCGATCTTTAAACGGCGTCCGGATGACAACCTCTGAACCCCTTTCTACGGTGTGTCCAGTTTGATTTGCGAATGTGCCCTTAGTGTAAAGTTAAAGAAGATTCAACATAACCCTTGTATCTTGCAGGGACGTTCCTCCTGGACTCTACTGTTCATTTGATGTTGATTATTCTTTACATTAAATCCAGTTTACGTTTGGATCTTGCCTCCGTCTCCCTCATTCTTTGTCATGGGCCATGAGCCACTCTGTTACATACTGCAAGAAAATGTTTTACCTGTACTTATTTTATAAAATATATAGCTTAATAAATAAACTCTACCCATTTGTTAAGATTTTTTACTACGCTATCTTTCTTTAATAGAAAAAAAAATAAGGATTTGTTATTATGAGTCTTTATGTGTGTACTGTATGTAGTGACTGCTCTAAATGTAAAAGAGAACATGGAGCCAATACACATTTTTAAATTTATACATAAACTCCATTTATTTTAATACATTAATGCTTCATACAGAAATTCTTTCATTGCAAAACGTTTTTTGGAAAGGCCGGTATAGAGGAACCGAGAGCTTTAGCTGAGAAGTGCTAAAAGATCTGATTTATTTCCTATTGATCAGCAGCAGTTCCTCCACAGTGTCCCAGTCAACAGCAAAGTACTGCTGTCCTTTAGCAAATCTTAAAAGTACTTTTACAGGCATAAAAAAATAAACTATAGCGCCCACCAACTTACAATCACCCTGTACTAAATGTTCTTTGTGACCCCGACAGGCTGTGCAATCTCCAGATATTTATAAATAATGATAGAAAAGACACTTCAGCAATGATTGATCACACAGTACGCTCCCAGTCACACAGTCGCACGTCAGACACAGACTGTTCACAGATCAGCAAACCAAACACAGTGAAGAGATTGTACAGAGATCCAGCCCCAGTTTACAGCGCGCACATGAAAACCCGTCCAGAAGCAGCTGACATGGTGTGCAAACGTGTGCCGATTGTGCAGGAGGCTCCCGGGGGCCTCAGAAGGTCTGGTCGTCGTTGCAGGCCTCGGTGTCGTGGCCGAACATCTCGCAGATGTCGCAGTAGGGCCGCTCGTCGTCCCTGGAGCCGTGGTAGGCCGTGTGGGGCGGGGAGTCGGGCTCCTGCGCCTGGGTGGGACAGTCCTCCGTGTCATGGAGGTCGAAACAGTCACAGATGTCACAGAACAGGCGAGGAGGGGCCTTCTTCTTAGTGCCCTGGGCCTCGCTGGAGACAGAAGGCACTTAATGAGGACATCATCAACTTCAGTGAGATTTAACTTTGTTTCAACAGTGTTTCCTCCGTTGTATTTGGATTGATTCCTGCATGTTTGAGTTAATCCTGTATTGTCCTGCGACTGAGGCTCTAGTGTACAGAAAATTCCCGTTTTCACCAACCCCTTATCCCCGCCCACATTCTTGTACTTAGCTATGATTATGTCAGAAATTTGGACTCTGAGTGACACATGTAGAGTTCTAAACTGTCACGTAGCCACTTTTCACCAATAAAAACAATGACAATCTGCTGCTTTTTACAGTGAAATGTCACGATGAAGAGGCGGGGCTTGTCGGCTGTCAATGGACCTGTCTTTATTATTAAGCCATTTTAGACCAAAATGTAAAATTATGATCTACGTATGTTGCAGTTTAATACTAAGTGCCTGGAAAAAAGCATAATATGTCTCCCTTAAAAGCCCTTTTGAAATCAGTGTCATGATACCAACATTTCTGGGGTTTTTTAATGGAAAGATGATTTTTTTTTTTAACTCGTGGATACGATTATTTCCAACTTAATTTTGATACTAAGGGACAAACATAATATAAATGGATTCATTAGCATTGAGAATGATCTAAGTGTCCTGTCTGTGCACTTGGCTGACCTCTCGTAGTTGTCCATCTCACTGGGGCTGTTCCCATTGAGCGCTGCAGTAGCCAGTTTCTCCAGTTTGTCCTTGAGCTCCTGGTTCTTCCGCTGAAGGTCCACAATGACCGAATTCAGGAAATCAATCTACAACAAGCGCACACAAAAGGTCAGTGGTCATCAAGTATTTAGCGTGAGGCGTCAAACTGTTCTAAACGCTACTATCTATCATTAAACCTTAGCAAGAGTAGTTTTAAATTGTGAAGTGTGTAGCTTAAACCATTTTCTACAAGTGAGGTCTATGTACTGTTGAATATACTGCACTGCCTCCTACTGGACACTATGTAGAACCACGGTGAGGGTGAGAGCATGCACAGGTGAAGCTGATGTAAAACATGAACAAACCGCTGCCTGATGGTGGGGTTGCAATGCCAACATCAGAGACAGGGCAGAGAAGAGGAGGGAGAAAAGAAAAATCAAGAGCTCAAGTTAGAACCAGCAACTGACACGGCACTTGACTGGGCCCTGCACTAATGTGGCTGTTCTGGAACACGCCTGTCCATCACACCACGCCAGGTAATCAGGTGTCCTCTTTCATGATGCTAAAATATTGTGAGGTTGAGAAAACAAATTAAAGTGCATTTGACAGGTTAGATGACATATTTCACTAAAATGTAGTCAACATTATCGTTATATGTAAGATTTTACTAAAAATTGGCCATTTTACCCCAGTTTGACAATTTTAGTGAGGTTTATCGTTTTACCTCCTGGTTGGACATAAGCAGCAGATGTGAATTAAATAGAGGCAATTCTATGACTGTCGTTACCTAGCAACCACAACGTAAAGGGCCAAAATACATATAAATTAGGGCTGCTATACTATACACAGACTCCAAAATATGCCTGAGCTGAGAGAAGAAGTTTAATACTCAGACAGAGCAGGAAGCACAAAAATGACACAGGAAATGTGTACAATTTTATGTTTCATTTGTAATTATTCTCACGACTTCAGTTAATCTTTATCTGGGTAAAATTTAGAAAAATCTGATAGTCACGTTTTAATTTAATTTTAAAATAATCGCTTGACTAATCCATTCCTTTGAATGTAGAAAAGCTGCTCTGTCACTCACTGTTCAACAACTGCAAGAGCAAACGCAGACTTTAGAAGTTCTATTGTGCCACATACAAATAAGACATGGAGAAGAATAAAGTGATCCAAATGTGTATAAATATAGAAGAATGCTAAAAGCTAATGTGATGCTACGGAATAATCAGTTTACTTTTTAAAGATCCCATATTCTGCTATTTTGCCCTTTACACAGTCTATTCTAAGGGCTTTGTTGATAAAATTTTGCGTTGTGCAATATCCATAACATAACAGTTTCCAAAAAACACCCATTTCTTGGACTGGCCCCCCTCCTTGCAAAAGCAAACAGCTCACTCTGAGATCTGACCCCCCCGAACAGAGAGCAGGCTGCCTCCCCCGCCCAACTCGTGCCGAAGCCTAGAGCGGAGATAGAGCGCATGCGCCGTGTGCTCCGGTAAACAGCGATACACAAACACGCGAATAACCCTCTTATCCGTCCTGACGGTGCGTCGTGCTGAGTCCTACGCCCTGATCTGACCTGGAGTTTGACGCGTGCTCCAGGACCTCGACGACGGACGCTGCCGCTTGGTAAATAACAAGCTAACTCTTCTATCTGTCGTATCCATCGTGTAATTACTGTGTAGCATTAGCATTAGCTGTTTTTATTCTGCGGCTGCGCGCTTCCCGGAGGCGTGGCTTAAACACCGCGTCATCCTTGTGAAGCGCGTCATCCTTGTGAGGAGCCCCCGTCTGCCTGCTCAGCCGAGGGGGACGGAAAAGACAGTTCTCTAGTGAAAACATCCGGGAGTCAATCAAAAAACCACTTTGGGCACAACATACGAGGCCCAAATAGCACTGGAGGAAGGTTAAAACCTCTGAAAAGTCCATTTTGCATGTTATGGGACCTTTAAGTCAACTTTTATTTTTCAGCTTTTCTTTACAAACTGCTACTTGTCTGATGTAAAATATGATAAATATTTGCCAAAGAACTGTCCCACCAAACGAAGTCATCATTATAAAACCATAAGAACCTGTCATATGCACTTTTAGTTGTTTGCCTTTTGTCATGCAAGAACGTGAGCAAAAAAGCAAGGCAAAGCGGTTTTCTAAAGCTGTACTGCGCAATGCTGCTGTTACTATGACTACAGTGCACATAGTACAGGGCCCAGGTCTGACATCAAAAACAGTATAACATTTTACATCACACAGAGGAGGGGAATGGTTTGGACGTGATATTCTTACAGGTTTAGACCACATTTAAGCCCTCCTCTGTAAAGCATTATACTGTGACCTTCTCATGAATAACAAAAATACACATCAGTTACATCCTCAGAGCTGTGTTAGTGTGAGAGCATTTCGTTTTTACACAGCTTTAGTGCAAATATTTCCCCACTGTGACATGAGAATACCAATGAAACACACATCTGATATCATATACTAGGACACGCTACATGACAGCAGAAGTCCTCAGGCTGAGCAGGTCACAGGAAAGCGGTGCAATACAGACCTGACTCTCCAGAGATGCCTTCTCCTCCTGGAGCTCTTCCACTTCTGCGTTTCCTAAAGTGTGAGGAGAACAAAATCCACAAATCACACAATGTCACAATGTTTCCTTCAGTCATAGAGGTGGATCTTTCTCAACAAAAATGTGGCGGTGTGTGAGTGAGCTTGTTCAACAGTGTTACCTGAGCCCTGCTCTCCTCCCCCTCCTCCTCGCTCCTTCTCCAGTTTGTGGACTCGCTCCTTCAGACTGGCCTTGTCCCTCTCCAGAGCTTCCACGGTGGCCTCCAGAGCTCGGGCAGAAGCACTCTCTGCCTGCAGCGCGGTCAGCTGCACACACACCTGGTCATGTTACTGTACTGAGCGTGGGGACATGAACGTGCTGAATGTGCTCACCTGTCTCCTGAGCTCCTCCACCTGCTCCTCTTTACTACTGATTAAGGCACTGTTCTTTGTCAGGGACGCTTTCTCTTTGTCCAACTGCTCCTTCAAGATGTTCTCACTGCAAAAGACCATACCAAAGGTTCACTTATTGAAGTTATAAAATAGTGATAAATGACAAAGAACAACCAAACAGTGTGTGGTTTAATACAGTACTGACATTTACAAGACAAGCAGGTCCTTGAAAGTAAACACTTAAGCAGTGAAATAACAATATTTTGAAGCTGTTTGATGGGTTTAGTGGGTCGTGGATTTCCCATGCAGTTTGTAATTACAGTATTCAGTGGACATGCAGAAATGAAAGAATCCAGTACCTGAAGGTATTATTAGGCAGGCTTTAGAGAAAGGAAGAGGATAGAAACACTAGAGCTTAAAAGATGCTCCTCTTGGTTTGACATGTTTAATATGGCAGTTCTTACCTTTGCTTCAGGTCCTTCACCTGCTGCTTAAGCTTTGAGTGTTCGTTCTTGAGCTGCATGTAAATAACAGACATGTGAGGCCAGGGTACATCTCTGCACTGGGACAGTCTGAGTGAAAGCTGTACCTTGGACAGATGGGCCTGGTCTTTGTTACTGTCGCTCAGCTCTCTGCTCAGCTGCTCGTGCTCCTCCTGCAGACTCTGCAGGGACTGGCTCTTTGTGGACACCTCCTCTTTCAGCTTCTCTCTGAAGAAATAGGTTTATAATCGTTAATATGGACCCACCTTCTTAGCTTAGCTTTTGATTAATATTTACTGTTTCATTTTTATTTATGACATTTATTTGTTCTATTTTAGTCTGACTTTTATATTTTTTATTAAATTTTTTCCCCAATTCTAGTTTTTACTTATTTTATTATTATGTAATTATTTATTATTTTGTAATCACTTTTAGGATCTCTAGGCTTCCTCTGAGGAGCCCTCTAAACCAGGAGCAGGCGGCTCCTCTGATGGTGTTCCCTGAATTGGTTCATTTGTACTCAGCCTTATGTTCATTCTTTTAAGTGTAACGGTTTTCCTTTTTTAAAATTAATTTAAAAAACATTTTTGTATGAAAAGCACTTTATAAAGAAGGATTGATTTGATATCCAACATAAAATTAGATTTGCAATATTCATAATTTTTCATATGCGCAATAGAGAGGATAGAGACATTTGGCACCATGTTGTGGCTGACAATGCACAGGTGTTAGTAAGTACTCACAGCTCCAGGCTCAGGCTCTTGCTCTTCTGGGCCTCTGAGTTGAGCTGTTCTTTGGTTGTTTTCAGATCCTCCTGGTACTTGGACTTCTCCTTCTTTAGTGTTTTCATCTAAAAACAAAAGGCAGACCATTAGTTTGGGTGAGCCAGCGGGTCCTGTCCCCACAGGGATGAGCCGTCCTTCACCTCAGACTCCAGGTGGCTCTTGGATGTGCGCAGCTCTTCTAACAGGGACTGTGCCTGGGCCTTCTCCTGGAGCAGAGCAGCTTTCTCATTGGACAGCTGTTCAAGAGCCTCAGACGTTTTCCCAGAAGACTCTGTGGCCTGAATTATGTCAAAAGAAAAATTAATACAAGTCACAGGATGTCATGACTGTTGTATGCTTTAGATTGATTTGGAGATTAAACTATTTAAAATGCTGCATGCTGAGACAACTATTTGCATTTCAAATTACAGAACAATTATTTCTACAGAGAACAAGAAAACAAAGTATCTCTACTCTACAAAACTATCACCTGTGGCCTTAGAACGAATATGAACACTGCCCAACCAGTCCTTTGTGCAAAAACAAACGTGACAAGGCAATCTCAATTTATTCATATTCTCTGTATAAAGAAAAAGTCTGGAAAAGTTGGTAACGTTGGTAATTTGATGAAACCATTATAAATGTCAAAATAATAAGTAGTAGTGAACATTAATGTCTTTTCCCGTACAAATTCATCCAACGTATTTCTGTAGACAAACCCTGCAGAGATTTTATTCCCTAAAGAACCAGGAAGGACTTGCAAGCTAGCCAGACTAAAATTGTGATTGTTTCATGGCTAATATCAAACTCGTTATAAGCCCACAGGAAAGAGAGTGAAGGCTGGGAGCTAGCACCAGTGGTTAGAGAATGAAGATGAAAGTTATGCGCTAGGAAGGGAAGCAGGGAGACAGCGTGCATTTAGTACAGACATTGGCCCCAGCCGTCTAAAGGACTCAGTGACGGGTTAGTGCCTGGGGGAAGGAGTACCTCAAGCTGCTTAGAAAGGGCATGTGAGAGCTGCGAGGTGAGCTGGGTGGCCTGTTGCTGGGCTGCATCGCGCTCCTTCTGCAGGGAGTCCCTCTGAGCTGTGAGTTCTGCCAGGCGGGTGCTCATCTGGTCCCTCTCCCCGGCGGACGCGGAGGCCTCGGTTGTGACCTGCAGGTGCCGCTTTTCCAGCTCTTCTTTGTCGTGTTGGAGCCTCTTCAGATGAGCCTCTGCTTGCTTGCTGTTGGCTTGGAGCTTGTCCAACTCTCCAGTCAGTCCGAGTCGTTCTTTCAGCCAGTGTTCACTCTCGCTGCGCAGAGAAGCTAGATCTTGCTCTAAATGACATTGCGCTGTAGACAGTTGTTCTTTTTCTGCGTTCAGACTACTCATTTGTTTGTTCATCTCTTCAATTTGAGCCTTGAGTTGTTCCTTCTCAGTAGTCAGCTGTTTGGACTCCAGCTCCTGTTGTTTTATTTGCTTGGACATTTCCTCCACCTTTCCCTTCTTGTCCTGGTCACTCTTTTGAAGACTCTGAGACGCCTGCTCGTTTTCCTGCTTCAGCTTGAACACCGTCTGCTCCAACTCCTCTATCCGTTTGGAGAAACCATCTTTAACAGCAACGACCTCAACACACCGACTGGTTTCCGTTTGAAGCTGTGATTCAAGACACTCCTTCGCTTTTAACTGCATCTGAATTTGCGATTGTAAATTGTCTAATTCTCGATGTAAACTCTGCTTCTCTAACTGTAAGGACTCCAGTTGCTTGCTAGCGTCACTCTGTCCAGAACGCAGGTTTTGACAATCATTTGTGAGCTTCTCTACCTTCTGAACCAGCTCTGAATTGGTCTTTTCTAGTTGTTGTTTAAAAATGGCATGCTCCTCTGTAAGTTTCTCCTTCCCTTTCCTTAGAGTTTCAATTTCTCCATTTAGTTTACTCACCTGATTTTCAAAGTCAACTTTATCCTGTTTTAAAGCAACAGCTACAGCCTCAACCTCGGCCTTTTTCTTTTTAATATCCTCCAGCTTGCCTGATAGATCTAATTTCTGTTGGTTAAGTTCTGTGTTGGTTTTGGAGATACTATCTAACTGGTCTGTGACTGTTCTTAAATCAGCTGACAGCTTTTCTCTGTCAGCTGAAAACCCGTCTCTATCTGCAAGGACCTTTGTCATCTTGCCCTCTAGTTCTCCTTTCTCCCCTTTCTCCCTCTCGTTGTCCATCTTCTGCTGTTCTAGCGTAGACTGCAGGCTCATGTGCTCCTTCCGTAAAGCGTGGAGAGCCATCTCAGCTTCAGAACTCTGCTTTTGGAAGGCTCGTTTTTCTTGTTCTAAAGCTTCAGCCAGCTCCTTGCACTTGTTGTTGGCCTGAGCTAGCTGATCTGCTAACGTCTGAACCTTACTCTTCAACTCTTCTGTCTGTTTGAGCAACTCTTGATTTTCGTTACTTGCTTTCCTCTGATTTGTCAGCAGGTCCTCCTTCTCTTGCAGAAGTTGTAGCCTCTCAGAATCTGTAACTTGGCTGCTCGTTTTGAATTCCTCTAGCATTTGGGCTAATCCGTTTTTGGATACTTTCACTTCTTCACACTCGCGCAGAGACGTCTCCAGCTCTTTCTTAGTGAGATCCAGCTGGTTTTGAAGGTCCTCTTTGGCCTTTTCCAGGTTCGTTTTCTCCGATGTGGCAGTACTGAAGTCACCGGACAGTTTTGCCTTCTCTTTGGTTAGCGTCTCGTTAAGTGTTTGCAGTTGGCTGTTCTTCATCAAGAGATCCTCTTTTTCCAAGTTTAGGGAGTTCAGTTTTGATTGGAGTTCGCCGTTCTTCGCATCAAGGGACTTTTTGGCGTTTCTGGCAGAGTCTAGCTCCGAGGTGAGGTTGTCCATCTCTGATCTAAGCTTGGACTGTTTTTGCTCAATGTCCTCCTCCTGTCTACCCTTTTCCTTGCAAACGCTCTCATAATCTACTTGCAGTTGCTTCTTCTGAGCCTTAATTTGTTCAATCTCCTGTTGCTGCTTTAGAACAAGATCTTGCTTTTCTGCGTTTTGTTTCTCAAGTTCTTGCGTTATGGACAACTGTTCATTGTAGGCCTGTTTGAGTTGTTTACCGTCTTTCTGTGCAACTTCAAGATCATTTGTGATTTTCTGCACGTGGTTTTTAAGAGAACTTCTTTCTTCATCTAAACATTTGCCTTGTGATTGCAGCTCGTCATAGCGCTTTGAAAGTTCTTCTTTAACCATACACAGTTGTTCATGCTGCTCTTTCAGTTGCTTGTATCTACTTTCGATGCTGGAAAGTTGAGCCTGGACCTCTGAAAGTTGCTCCTTTAGTTTTAATTTCTCTGCCGCGCTTTCCTTCTGCACAAGCTCCTGATCTAACCTTTGCTTTTCCACTTGTTGGGAAAATCGCTCAACGTCATGCTTGGTGGTTTGGAGCTCAGCAGAAAGACACTGGGGAAAAATAATTTAAAAGGGAAACAAAACAAGCAAAAATAAAGAGGGGGGATAAGATGAACCAAAACAAACTGAGCAGATATGGATGTATGCCACTGGAAAAGTTGAAAATGCAGAAGCAGGCAAAGATTACACCACGACTGACACCACACACAAGGTCATATTTAAGAGGAGCATTTTCACATCACCTTTCAAATGGTTATCATATCATTTTCAGTTTTATGAAAGAGCTTCTAAGGATATGCCCAGAGTCGCTAAAATTGGATATATCATAATTTCAGCTAACCCAAAATCTTTACTGCAAATCTAAATATCTCACAATAATGCTTAGTGTTAACTCTGATATAAAATGTATTTATTTTTCTTCCATATAATGTTCTAATTCTAAAAGGGGGGTTTTCTTGAATCTGACCTAAATGAAAATGCCCCTTTTAAATATTTAGCTGATAAAAACAGACTGTTAATGTCTTGAATAATAAAATCAACTGCAACAATATAACAATGAAAAATGAAAGAAGCGAAATATATACAGTATAATAACTAATCAGCTTTTCCATGATTATAGACTCTACAGATTGTGTTAGAAGGCTTTTACAGTTAATATCTTTTACTATATGAGTATCAAACAAAACTGACTAAAAACAAAATAATAATAAAAATAAGTTTGACGTGTGCTTACCTGGGCCTGCTGCTTGTGCACCTGCAGCTCTGTCACCAGCCGCTGCAGCTCCTCCTCCTTCTGTTGGGACAAGCACAGCTTCTGCTGTACCTGCTGCTGTTCCTGCTCCTTCTTTTTGAGAAGCTCTAAGGCCTCACACAGGGCCTTCTGATGGGACGCCTTCAGCTCCTCCACAAGAGAAGCTCCCTCTGCAACAGACTTCTCCTGTGCACAGTAGACACATCATTACACACCTTTCAACTCTGTTCATTTATTAAATTATTAAAGAAAAAAATTAAAGGATTTGTGTTATTTTTTTTACTAAAGATGCACCAATCCACCGGACAGACACAGATGTTTCATTGATTTCCATAAAATACAATTAGTGCATGACAAATATAACAACAGAACAGCTTTGAACAAAAAACAAAAATATAAGAGATGTTGAGGGCACGAGCGCACACAAAGGGCCAGGTTTAGCGTTTTTTCACACCTTTCTCTCGCGAGTAAGAAAGGACCAGCTAAAACCTAGCATCCTTGACTTCTTTATATGAGCCGCCCTTGCATCTTGCACTTAGATACCTTTATTTTCTTTAACATCTTTGACTCACGTATGTTGATAAAAAAAAAAAAACACTGAATCTCAGTTCAGTATTTTGTGTGTTCATGCAAAAGAAGAAGGAAAAATAAACCTCAAGGTTAAGTGAAACTACACAGTGAAGTTTAACACTTTAAACTTGTCGTAAATGTATGGCCATCGCCCCGCCCCCTCACACAGCTCTGCCCCCGCACAGACACAGAGGCAGAGCGCCAGTTGATCCTCATCTCAGGTCTGTTCAAACCTCAGACAAACATGTTTTAATGACAGATTAACTTGCTCATGTACAGTATCCGTTTTCCTGGCATTAGAATGACACAGCACTCGAAAAAAGTAGATCTACAAATTAGTTAACGAGCTGAATGAATATGTCCATTGTGTATGTGGCCTCGCTGTCACAGCGAGCTTCACCTCCTATCTCTGCACGTTATATCAACAATTTGACGATTTCGCTAATTTAAACCACAAAACTCATCACAAATCACAAGAAATCAACCAGGAAAGAGTAACTACCACACGTCACTGATGGCAACGCTGTCACCCACAACAGTAGGCCTACGTGAGTGGTGGACCCAAGCAGAATTTAAAAATGAAACAAATTTACTTCTGACTGAACAGATCTTATGCAATGTGCAGGGGACAGGGACGTGAATTCAGCATCAACTGATCAGCATCAAAATAATTCCCACAAACGCTAAATTGAAAAGGTAAAGACCTCATAGCCTAAACCAATTCACAATAAACTAAAGCTAAAATAAACTGTAAGCCCATAGACAATGACATAGGCAAAGCGTGTGCCCCGTTTTAACCAGTCCTGATAACTGTAGTATTATTAGTCCATCCACATTTTTAACTGAAAAGACGACACTGATGTTGGACAATAAAACCAGCAGGGTATTTAATTTGTTGAGAACAAAAAGAAAAACTAAAAAACAAAAAAAGTTGTAGAATGTGCCATCGTTATAGCTAAAGCGTGTACTGACCAGTGTGGTGATCTTCTCCTGGAGTTGACATATTTCTTCCTGGTGTGTGTCTCTGGTCTCTTTCAGCTGCTGCTCTTTCTGGGCTGTGTCCTTTTGGAGTTTTTCATTCATTTGAGCCACTTTCTCCTTCTCCTCAGCCAGAAGGCCCTGCAGCTCCTCCAGCTTCCTGTAGACACGACACACAAGAAAACATGTGAAATCAAATACTCTGTTGGATGACAGTTTAAACAAGAAAGAAGAAGTACCTTTCTTTGTGCATGAGGTCCTGGTTCATCTTGGTCAGCTGCACTGAGCTGTCTCCAGACTCCTTCATCATATCGGAGATGTCCTTTTCCAGCTTACTCTTGTCCTGTGTTAGCTGCTCAATCTTTTCATCTGCAGTCTTGTGCTTTCTCTCCAAACCTAAGGGAGAACAGGGGGTCTCATTATCAAACAAACATTAGAAAACTATACATCATTTTTTTTCTCTTCATAATGTGCTTTTAAGGTGTGCTTCTAGTAAGAATACCCACACCTATAAAAGTAACTACAAAGCTGAAATATTTCACTTCTCACCTTTAAGTTGACCTTTAAGTGCTTCAGTTTGTGCAGTTAGTACAGTGAGCTCCTCCTCCTTCTCACTGAGCTTCTCACTTGTTTCTTGCATAGTTTTTAAGGATTTGGTGTGCTCCTCTGTGATTTCTGACATTTTCTGTTTCTGTGAAAACAGGTACACAGAAGTGTAGCACATACAATGCAGTGAATAATTAACTGTTAAAAGCAGGATACTCACTAGGTCTCCAAGCTCTTTTTGTAAGCCATCCTTCTGCTGCTGCAGTGTGTTCACACTCTGCTGGAGACACAGAGCCTCCTTTTCCTTGGCCTCCAGAAGCGAGCCCAACTCACCCACCTACCAAAAAAGGCACATTCAAATCCAAGTTCATTTTAAAAATGATAAAGAAATCCTTATAATATACTAACATATCAACTGCGTAATTTAAATCCAAAATTCTAACACATTGTTATTATAACAGTTTATGTTATAGAAATGTAGCTGCTTCAAAAACCTGTGTCTCCACATGAGGACCAGTGCAATCTCTTACCTTGGCCCCCTGTTGACTCTGAGCGTCCTCTAGCCGCTTCCTCACACTGAGCAGCTCCTTTGTGCTTTGGGCCATCATCTCTTTGGCTTCACTGTCCTTGTCTTGAGCCTCTTGTATGAGCTTGGCCTCTCTCTCCTCGAGCTCCTTGAGCCTCAGCTCTGCAGTGTGAAGTTTGCTCAGGACCTCCTCCATCTCCACAAGGTGCTGCTCCTCTGCCTTCTCCACTCGGGTCCTCAGGCTCTCCTCCAGCTGCTCCTTCTCCTCAGACACAGTTGAGAGCTGTGCCTTCAGGGCCTGGATTTCCTGAGTCCGTGAAGATACTTCACTTTTAAGTTTGGCTTCACTTTCTTCTCTAAAACCGTTATGTTCTAACTTCAGCTTTTCTAGTGCACTTTTGGTTTCTATGAGCTCTGCTGTTTGTGTATCTGTGCCTTTGCTGAACGATATCTTTAGCTCTTCCATGGATTGCTGGTGAGATGATACGGCCGACTCCAGTTTAGACCTCCACAGTTCGAGTGTATCAGAGTTCTCTCGCTCCACCTGGTTGAGACGCACCTGTAGCTGGTCCTTCTCACTAGAGAGCTGCACACATTTGGCCTGAAGCTGAGCAGCAGCCTCACTGTGGGCCTTCTCTTGCACCTCCAGCCTCTCCTTGTAGCCCTTTAGCTCTTGTTGCTGTTTGGATTCCTGGGAAGCGAACCGATCTCTCAAAGTGCTAATTTCCTGCAGAAGTGGAGCCGTACTGGAGCTCTTGTCTCCAGAGTCCTGCTGGCTGGCCAGACGCAGCTGCAGGTCAGACACTTCTCTTGTCCGCCCAGAGAGCTCCTTCTCTAGTTCAATAATACGAGACCTCTCGGAAACAGTCGCAACCTTCAAAAACACAAGTTGGAAATTAGAATCGGATGCAATGTGCAATACTTACCATGGTGTTCAAAAGTATGTGTGTTATTAATTAAATATTACAGTAGTCTGTATAAATAAGAACAAATGATATCTGCTATTTTTTGTCTGCTAAAAAGAGGTGTTTTACAATCTACAGGATCCTTCCTTCAGAATTAGGTTTGTCAATTGAATCCATCCAACCAATTGTGACAATGTATTTATCATGGCTTTATTAAACTGGGTCAGTGTTTATCCTATCTATAGATATAGATATATTTTAAAAACATTTTTTAATATATATGACAGGACTGCTATAGCATGAAATGGGGAGAGAGAGGGTAGAGACATTCGGCAAATGACAGATGAAACTAGATGGTGAACTCCTGACGCAGAAGTGATAAGAACAACACGTGCAATGCCTTAAATCCACTACACTGCCGGAGAGCACTGTTCATAATATTCTAAAGAATTGTAAAAGTTGTGTAGAGTAAAGCAGCTTTCCGCAATCAACCATTATGTCGAGGATTCTCAACGGAAGGATCCTGTGATTGGGAAACACTCTTCATATCATGTCATCCCTTATGGTAATAAAGCTTGAAAACATGTATCTAAAATGCCAGTTTTGTGAATTACTTTTCTGACAGCTAACCTTGGGGTGTACACAAATGCATATTCGAAGCAGACTAGCAGAGGACACTAAATAAGCGGGACACATGGATGTTGGGAGGGGCTGGGACACAAAACATGGGGTAACTTATAGTAAGCTATAGACAGGGCAAATTTGGTCTGTCTTATTTTGTCCGAGTATTATGTAGATAGATTATTCTTCCAACACACTAAACACTCTTGGAACACTGAATGAAAGATCTCAAAGTTACTGATCATTTAAGTGCAGGACTATTCAAATCCAGATGTACCCAGTGTTAAACCCCAGTTCCAATCACTTCCTGGTCCCTTGCACATGTATCCAGTGCAGTACAGAGCAGAATTCATTACCCTAGTGTCTTCTAACTCTCTTTGGAGTTTCTCAGCTTTGGTCTTTTCAAAGAGCAGCGCCTGTTCAAGCTCCATAATGTGGACATGCTCCAGCCTGGTCTGCGTCTGTTAGTACACAAGGAGGGAGAGGAAGAGAACACACCAAAGTGCCACCATCACATGCCAGCCCCACACAGGAGGACGGAGGGGTCGGGGTATAGGGGTACAGACAGGTTTAGAAGGGTCTGTGGAGATGCATGTGTTGTGCAAGTCAGTCAGAATCATTTTTGCTCTAGGTTCTGTTTTAAGAAGCAAGTTACTCATTTCAGGAACAGACATTAAGAACTATCTGATTTGACAACTAGTGTTACCTTTAGTAAAAGTGAATTCAACTGTGATACATTTTGAAGCACTGCATTGCACTTTTTGACAGGGCTATAATGAGATCAATAAAATACATTAGCTCTGTAATAGATGTACACAGACGTTGATATTATTGCCAGAGCCATTAAAATCTGCAGGCTTTTACACTAACCATCGACTGAACCTACTCCCAACTTGTGTTATGAGAAGATGTGTGGAGTCCATTAGCCCTCAAAAGACGTATATTCTGCATTTTTTGAATCATGGGCATGCTCTTGTACCTTTACTTTTGCTTAGGCAGTTTTTAAGAAAATTGGTTTACAAGTAGCACATATTTCTTCATATTAGAGATGTCACAATATCCATTTTTTTCTTAAGATTATTGTGAGAAAAAACCTCACAAATACGACCAAACAACTGTGAAATCTTTCATTTTTTAAAATCCCCATTGTCTAACAAGTTACTATTCCTCAAGTTTTCCAACCACCTTTATGAATTTTTTTTTTTTTTAATGACAAAATAAAGTTAATGTGACAAATACAGCCAGAGATTATTATAGATTATTGTGATTGGAATAACAATTATCGATTAACCAAATAATGTTGACGTCCCTACTTCATACCAGTCAGAGTTAGAGCTCCATCTACTGGCTGTAGAGTGAATTACACAGGACGTACAAATGTAAGCATACAGTTCATTACAACTGCAAAATGAGGAAAACATGATGGAAGAAATGCTCAGAACTAGTCTGATGATGATTTGTAAACTTAAAAACGCCTTGTACCTGATTTTTACTGTTTTGAAACGTGTAAAACAAAACCTTTTTTTTTTTAAGTCTTTACATCAACACAGATTCTACTTTATTCCATGCAAAAAAAAAAAAAAAATCAGGAACATGGACTAGTTCTGTGTTTCACAACAGGTACAGCCCCTTTAAAAACAGCACGTGACATCTCCAGATCTCCATCACGAATGATGTCACAAAACTAAGAAAACTAAAAAACTACAAGATGAAGCTAAATACAACTCAGCTATGACTTTGATGAGGGAACAAAATGCAAGGTTAAAAAGGTAAATTTCTCATTATATGTATCCTTTAACATTATGCTTCATTTATCCTTAAGTTGAATCTGCTTTTTAAAACAGAACCAAGACGTTAAGTTTGAGGGAAAAACAAAAAACACCCCATGCACATATTTGAGCTTGGGACCAAAACCAGCTTCCATGTTAAGTTTCTTGTTGATGAGGGGCGAGAGGGAGGATTACAGGGCAAGCAGCAGGAGGAATGGGTTATGGGGAGAGGAAGGGACGGTGGGTGAGGTAAACATGCAGTACACCTGGTGAATGGAGCACACTGATTGTTAAAGATACAAAAACATGTGACGTGTGTCGAGCCAGCCATTTTTATTAAATGGACAATGACCTCACCACGAAACCAGACTAAACAGTGCCTTGTTAATGTACGGCAAATCATGCCGGAACTGAAAGAACATTTTTGGCCCCGAGTTAAAAAGAATGTGGAGAATCATAATTGTTGCACTGTTTTCTCGTGTCAATGATTAGGCCATTTTCCACACTAGATAAAGTACTGTATTATAAGCCACCAAAATTGAAAATCATTGTGTGAAATCTCATGGAGAAAAAGAAACCAAAATGGGTGTTGGCTCAGAGTAAACTGTAAACGTACTCCTCAACACAGGATATGGAGCTAATATTTCTTCATCTTAGTGATAATCAACTAATGCATAATAACAAGTGTGACTTTGTGTTGGGATAGTGGAGAAACAAGGGAATGTTTGCAGTGGTTCCATGCTAAATACTGGACCAACACAACAAAAAAGAGGAAAAAGAGGGGGAAAATAGCAATTCTGTTACATGGCTAACCAAGAAGCCACCGCCTGGAAGCACATTAGTATGTCCGCCTTTAGTCCAACCAGGTTGAAGCTCCATGCAGTTTAATATAGCTCTAAATTAGAACACACGGTTAGCTTTGGCTTTTAAAGAATAAGAAATACTCCAACCCTGTACTCTGTTTTAAAGGTTTTAGTCAGAGATGTGTGCTTTCAGGATTTTCTGCGCTGGGAAACAGATAAGATGGAAATAATGCAAACAACTTTACCGGGACATAGTGTAAGAGAATAGATATTTACAGTATTAGAATGGTACAATTAAGATCTACTGCAACCGCTCGGTAAATGTAGAAAAAGTGATGAAAAAAGCTATGTAAGAAGAAAACTATGGTAGTGAGTCTTTACCTCCAAGTCTCCTTTGGTAATGCAAGCTTCCTCCACACGGAACTGAAGGTCCTCCACTTTTCTGTTTGAGGAGGACAGGACAGAATGATGAACAGTGCAAAAAAAGTTACTGTTTACCGGAGTGGCTGTAGTTCTTACCTGCGTTCTTCCTCCAACTGATTGAGCAGCTCTACTTTGTCTTTGTCCGCTGCTTCTACCAAGGCACGTAGCTGATCCATCTTTGTCTCCATCTTTAAAACAAATGGAGACATAAACAACTTGAAATGAACAAAATATGCATCTAGTTGCAATAATACAATTACCCATCACAATAGGTTGTGTAAAAAAATACTAGAATACCTAAAGTTTAAGGTTAAAAGAAGAGAAGGTTAGAAATCTCTGTTAGAATTAGATTTTACTATATATTACTGGGCCTATCCACATGAAACAAAAACTGGCACAAAGTCTTCTCTGTCAGCATAAATTAACAAACTGACATTTGTTTTTCACAATAGCATCAGAAAGTGGTGGCATTATTCAATTCTAAAGAAGTTCATGGAGCTGATCCCAAACTAATAATGGTGAGGTTCAACGTTTGTGGATTTCTATTTTTAGATTCTTTTTTCAAGAACTATGAATATCACAGAGTTAAATAGGCCAATCCATAAACTAGGTTTCTTTTTAAAGGCAGTAGGTTTGAGATTTATTTTTACCTTGTCACCTAATTTGTGGATTAAACAAAAGAGGACAAAACGAACATTGCTGGAGTGAACACAACCAATTCAGTGCCCTACATTAATCTTGGTAATCTTGGCCACTATCCAAAATGAGGAGAATAGTGGAACTGACACACACTGGCAAGAAAGCCTTACAAACTTACATGATTAAGACAGACCCATAGAGTTGTGCAGTGAGACAATAATTGCGGAGAGCACTACATGTGGCAAAAATCCCTGAGTGTACAGGCATTCACCTCGTCACGGTCGTCCCTGAGCAGAGTGATTTCTTGCTCCATCTCTCCGGCCTGGCTCGTGGCCCGGGCCACCTCGGCCCTCTCCATGTCCCTCTCTGCCATGAGCTGCTCGATGTGCTGCTGCTTCTCCTTTAGAGCCTCCTGCAGCGCCGTGGTGCCTGAGATCTTACGGTTATACCTGGACGAGGTCTCTGTCAGCTGGGGAACATGACACAGATTTATTACTAAAAAAATCAATGTAACAAGAATGTCAAGATTCGTGGATTTTACAATATACTTTGATTTAATACATAGATGTAACGATCAACAGGTTGTTTTTAGTTTTAACGGCTCAATTTTTTAATATGGGTACATTAGTTGCATGTGGACTTAGTAGATTTTACACCAGACGCCCTTCCTGTCACAACAAAGCACCTTACAGTCGCAGAAGAGGGCAATGTGAGTAACATAACAAGTAACACAGAAGGGCTTTGGGTGAGATTTGAACTGTGGACTATCTGGTTTGTCTATGCAGATGTCACACACAAAAAACAAAAAAACCCTGAAAATAATAAACCTCCAAGTCATGGTTCTGTTTTCTATTTTAAATATTTCCGCGCCCATAACAACAATCAATAAACATAATAATCCTCAAACTACAACGTTTACTCTCACAATGCGGGCATGACTGGTTTGTTGTACTGAAATGTGTCTCACCAGGCCGGTGCGGCTGGGCTTGGCGCTGGCTGCAGACGTCACAGAGCTCATGGTGCTGATGGAGGAGGCACTGGGGCTGCGCTTCAGGCCTGAGGGGGTGGTATTGGGGGTTTTACGCACTGTGGTCTTGGCTTTGGCCGGCGTGGTGGAGGGGAAGCCGATGCGCGTGACCTTGTGAACGGGAGCAAACAGGCCATACTTGGGCTGGCACTGGAAATATCTGCATAGAGAGAAGTCACATTTGAATTTTAAATTTGATTACATTGAAGCTTGCTGGTTAATTATGTACCTCGTTCCAGCCACCGCCCCGTCATTTTTGCCAAGAGGTTCATCCAGCTCCACGCCACACCACTCGCCTTTGGCAAAATCAGTCTCTCCAAGGAAGCGTACCACTCCAGCCTTTGTACCGCCAACCTGAGGGGGTAGCACATAGCATTAGCCAACTCAGTATTAACCTCCTCACTATTAGCCTACTCATAATCCCCTCAGCTTTGGGAGTTATGCACCTGGGAGATATTATTCCATCAAATCACCTAAACAAGATGACATACATTGGCTTTAAACTAACAGAAATAGAAGTCCACATTTCGTTGTGTGTGTGTTTGGACTGGGCAGATGCAGGATTGGGTGATGATGAGCACATTTCCTTTGCAGCTCAGCAGGCAGAACTAGCACTTCCTCTTTACATAAGAGCTGTCTGATGAGGGGAAGCTGCAGGAACACACATGGAACTCGCAGGATCTACATTGGTAATAGTAGACCTATTTTGTAAAATGTTTTATTAATTAAAATGGGCGGAAAACAAACAAGTTTTTGATTATAAAAACAAAGGAAAATCCGAGGCACTCCGACTGCAAAAGTCCTTTAATAAAGAAAAGGGATACGCCTATGCGTTTCGGTCGTGTGGGACCTTCCTCAACATTCACCTTCTCTCATCAAGTTTTTGATTATGTTTATAATTTAACTTTGATAATGTAGTTACCATTTTTTGACACTCAATTATGTTATGATTACTAAATTCCATTAATTGATAATCGAGATTATTCAGGTAATTCTAAAAACAAATGACCACAAGAGAAAATTACACCTAAATGTATAGTGTTTGTGTATCATAATTGTGTTGCTTTTGCATTCAAAATGTTAGATTTATCCTTTTTGATCCAAAACATTTGCACATAAGCTCGTAGGCTGATATATAAATATATTGTAGCTGTAAACACTGGTGTGAATTGTCGGTGTGTTTGTATATTACCAAGACGCGGTCGCCCATCTTCAGCTCCCTCTCCCCTTTCTTGACTGAGCCGGACTCGGACAGATTGGACACAGATTCGCTGTTGGTGCGGGCGAGGTTGGAGCTGGCTGCAGCTGCTGCTGCGACTGGTGTGGCTGCTGCAGTGGTCTTCTTCACCGCGGCTGGGGCTTGGGCTGACTTGGGCGCAGGGGTTTGTGCGACCACACTGCCCACAGACGGGGTGGGGGAGGCAGCGCGGGAGGGGGGCGCCGTCTGGGTCCCATTAGCCTCTCCCTCGGTGCGCGACAGCTTGGAGGGGCGCGTGAAGATGCCTTTCAGGGCTTCACACTGAAAGTAGCGCACCCCTGCCACCGAGCCATCGTTCTTCCCGATTGGCTCATCCAGGACTATGCCCGCCCACTGTCCCGGGGCGAACTGGGTCTCTCCTAGAAACTGGATGAAGCCCGGCTTGTTCCCATTCACCCATACTCGCTCCCCGACCTGGAAGTTCTCCTCAGACGCTCCTCCATCGCCAGCACTGGCACTTGGAGCTGATTTGTCTGTCGCTGCTTTGGCTCCTGTTAGAGGGAAAACAAAGGCAGTCAACCAGATTTTAGGCTGGAGCAATAGATCAGTATAGATTAAAACTATTTAAAAAAAAAAGAATCCCTTAGTTTTTAAAGCACCATGTCAAAAACAGGAGCAAAACAAGCGTCTAAAGCAGATCTAACCAGAGGCCTGCAGAGTTCTCCTTCAAACAACACATGTCTACTTTATATTTTACAATGAAAAAAATAAATAAAACACATTTAAATGAGCAATATTTCAATTCTTTTTAAAACCATCATTATTTTATATCAGATATATAATTAATTGGTAGACTACATTGTGAAAAACAACAATTACAACACAATTTCAAATTGGATTGAAGATTTTCAACCTGGATCTTGATAAAAGTTTACTGCAGTTGTTACAGCAGTTTATTAAAGTTCAAAAGTTCTTTAATTGTTGCACTGATCCTTTTTTTTAGATACAAGTAGAGATAATTTCCTAGAGTTATTGCATTTGCATTAGAATATAGTTTATTGAGATAGTTTGAGAGGCAATGTTTCGCCAGTCAAAAAACATTAATGTGACAGGCCTTCCTGTACCCGACTTTTATTTCTTAGTTCAGGAAAGTTCAGGAAAAGTCCATAGTATATTGAACATAACATTAAACATGAAAATTATTAATTATATAAAAGCAACTAATTATGAAAAATGAGACTGATTGATATTGTAGATATTCATATTTAAGACATTTTGTTGCATGAAAATTATAAGGACACTGTTGCTAGAAGCCTGAGCTTGCTGTACAGCATTACAGGATTATACCACATTCACTGCAGAGTGAGGTGCCACAACAACAAAATGTTACTATTTTTATGGATGTCAAGCTGCACCGAGCAGATGAAACAGACCAGGCAGGAAAATAACAGGCACCTAGCCAGGGAATGTTAAAAAAAAATGTTTTCTGTGCATTCTCATAGACCCCATCTCATTCCTCACCCATCCCTGGCTACATCGATTTGAAACGATGCTGTCTGTACTGTATTTTATTAAGAGAACACTATATAACTTTAAATGTCCACCAATTGCTTTTAGTAAGGAATTAAACATATCTTCATGGATATAAGCAGAAAATGCCAATAGGCCAAGTTACAGGTCGGGGGCCTCATTTCTAAAGCTTGCGCTTAAGCAGTGCGTAGTCCACCCTCTGAGCTACCCATGGTATCTATAAAACTTCCACTAGGTGCAGGATTTTGCTCATCTCACAAACTGAGACCCCCCGTAAGCTCTACGCAAAGTCTGGAGACCCGGGGAAACGACGACACACAGCGGCTTAACGGTGAAGAAAGCGATTCACTCGCTCTCTCCCTCACCGGGCGGCGCTGTGGCAGAGGGGGCTACGGAGACACGGGACTCGGGCTGGCAGGTGTCGAAGCATGTGTGAGCAGGCGGGACACAGGAGAGAGACACAGGGGCGGGACATGGAAGAGACAGGAGGACATGCACGGGCCAGGGGAGAACGGGCGGGACACGGGAGAGAGACACACACCGGGCTTGAGGAGAATGGGTGATGCTGCAGCTGCACAAAGT
The DNA here is from genome assembly GCA_019453435.1 of Rhinogobius similis. NCBI lineage: Eukaryota > Metazoa > Chordata > Actinopteri > Gobiiformes > Gobiidae > Rhinogobius > Rhinogobius similis. The sequence goes on along the minus strand of CM033629.1, from coordinate 37,752,845 downwards.
TCCCTCTGCTGCAGAAGCAGGTGTGATCTGTCCGTCTCCACACCTTTCAGCTGTGTTTTCGGCGCCAAAATCCTGTCTAGTTTGCGCCATACAGTCTCAGAAAAGTCTCATCTTGTCTGTGATGTCAGGTTCCCATAGACACTAAACGCTTCCCGCATAGTGTCTATGGGAACTTCAAGATAAAAGTTCCTGCGTTTGCAACCTGCAGCGAGGGCTTTATTGTGAAAAGGTTGGAGTGTGAGGCGGTGCACTCCATTCGCAACAACACGCAACAAAACGAGCGGAGCGACAGCCGACTGAGAAAAAAATATATACTTTGTGTTATTTTTCTGTAAATTGACTGATGAACTGTTAAAAACAATTTTAAGTACACACATTTGGGTCAATGGTAAAGTCAAAATTTATATTTTTCTGCATGAGAAATGCAGGTGTGGTGTGTGATTGAGGTGAAATATGTGCGTGTGATGGAGGTGAAATATGTGCGTGTGATGGAGGTGAAATATGTGCGTGTGATGGAGGTGAAATATGTGCATGTGATTGAGGTGAAATGCGTCTCTCGGCGTGAGACTTGAGAGCCCTGTTTACCAGCATGAACCTCCTCTACAAGAGCTTCTATTTCTACTGCAGTGAAGTTTCTCTTTCGGAATGCTATCTTTGCTGGATTAAAAGGCAGACGACCATTTGAACAGTCCTTAATATGTATGAGCTCATTTGCATCATCTATATATAGGTGCTGAAGGTGTGGTCGGGGCGGTATCAAAGGTAGTGTGACGTCCACATGTCAGATTTTGTGTGGCATAAGCCTCTAGAGGGCACTTATGTACTTGCTCAGAAAAAAATCTACGAAATCCATTATAAATGAGGCCCCAGATCTGTATATACTCACAGTATGAATTCCAAGGTGTTTTTAGCAATTAAACACCTATAATTTAATGTAAGTTAAATACATTTAATGCCATACTATGTAACATTCCGGTCAAAGCAATACCACCTCTATGGACACAAGCAAGTGACTTACCATCCTCTGGAAGTTACATAGTGCATCTTTGCCTAAAAAGTTTGCCTTATCCCATTTGGTGAGGTTGTCCCCTAAGTGGGGGTGGGAGTCACAGTTTTCAAATTCTGATACAATTTACAAGGCTTCACACAAAACTGCCACCAGTAGAGGGTATCGGACATCTAAACCACATATTGAAATTAAAAAGGAGACACATCTTCCACAAATGTATGACATACTTTGGTCCTCAAAATAAAATAAAGATTAGTATAGGATGTGGCCCCCTAATAGCTTTAGTTTTGTGGTATCCTTTTGTTTACCTGCAGCAGGAGCGGTCTTGGGGGCCCCTGCTCCTGGCCGAGCGATCTTGCTGGGTGCTTTGAGGCCGCTGGGTTTGGCTGTGCTCATGATGCTTCTGTGAAGGGCCTACAGCCACAGGACGGGTGTGCAGACTGGGCCCTGGACATCCAAACTCACAGTGATGGACAGGCGTTCTCCTCACTCAAGGTCCCATGTGCAAAAACGCACATGCAGAGGAGACGAGAAGAAAAGAACACCTGCAAAAAGAAAGAAGTGCAATGATAAAACTGTATACGATACATTTTAAAAAAGACAAATTAAATTGCAAGTACATTTTTAACATATAATTGACATTTCACAGTGTAGATTTCACGCGTCCAGGAGCAGTATAAATTGATTGAGCGCTGAAATCTGAATTGCTAAACTATTACAAGAATCTTGTGCATTTCAGAACATGTTCTTGAGGTCTTTCTTGGGTGAGCATTAATTAATAAATTTTTTAGCAAATTGACACAAGCCTAAAGCCTGTGGCAGTAAATCATGTGGCTTAGATTCTGGAATAAATTGGATCATTTACCCATGTGTTGAATGGTACAGAAAAGAAAGAGTATTTAGTAGTTAAGTAGTTAACTTTATTTAGAATGTTTGCATTCATCTTTCTTTATGAATCATATTTCTAAAAGTAATATTTTTTGTTATTCATAAAAAACATAAAATCAAATAAAAAACCGATTGATCAAGATATGGGGAACTTTTTGGTGGTTGTTTTTTTGTCCTTTATCACCCAGTTTGTGAAATAGAAGATATTTTGTTAACCTTTGTGACTTTTTTATTTGCAGCCATTCAAACCATATTTTTTAGTTCAACCCCTTATTAGGCTATAAAATCCACAGTGCTCCCAGAGTTGTTTGTGTCGTATGCGTGGTAAATGGAGGAATGGAGGATCTGTTATGACAACAAGCTCTCAGTTAGCAAACCGCGCGTCACTGTTAGCCCTAAAAATATCCTGTCTAAGGCCTTCAACCTCCCCAGCCCATAATACTGTGTGTGACCTTGACAACGACCCGCGCACTCCGGCAAAAACACTTGATCTCTCGTCCAGTGAACGGTTACAGAAATCATATGAAATCTCTTCAGTCTGGCTGGCGGCTTTTCCCAAACAGGATTATAGAGACAAAGTAGATTATCATGTTTACACACCCCACAACCAACTGGTTACATGGACAGAGCCTCTTTATTAAAAGGTTATGTATCATAATCACATTAGTAGGATGTTTTTTCTTGCCTGAGGATCATTCAGATTTTTAAACTGGATGCCCTTCCTGCAGGTCAAGTGTCTCACCCAGGTACACAATGAGAGTATACATTGAGTGAGACTTGATCCTGCTACCTTCTGGTCAGAGGGTGCTCCCCTTGCATTTAAAGATGCACCATGTAACTTTTCTGGTGGAGGGCCCGGTCTTTCACCAGTTCTCATGGAGATGTAATTGCTTTGACAGGAATGTTCCACACTATGGCATTAAACTGATCCATCTTGCCTTTACTTCATTAGGGGTACCTTGGAAGAACACTGTTTTGTGAGTGAGGTCACCTTTCCCCAGATTCTGCTTGTGACTTGGCCTGGTGGTGTCATCTGTTTGTCGCCATGGAGATAGATACGTTTATTGCTATACTGTGGAATATTCCAAACAAAGCGATAACACCTTTATTGAGATCGAACCGGGAGCGTGGCGTAATCTCCACCAGAAACATTTACATGGTGCCCCTTTAAAGTACATCTGACAGGTTAGACGCACATTTCTCTAAAACGTAATGAACATAATTATATTTAAGCTCCGACTAAAAGTTTTTCCTATTTGTCCCCAATTTGACAGTTTATAAAGTTTATAATGTTACTAAGTACTTAGTATCAAATCAAATAAATGTATTTTTATAATGCCCAAAATCACAACAACAGTTGCCTCGATGGGCCACAGGTAAAAGCAGTTCAGATAACTGTCCCAGAATGCCCGTGTCCTTTGACCCTCCTTCGCGGCGAGGAAAAACTACAAAAACCCCCATGGGAACAAGTAGAAACCTCGGGGAGAACCACAGTGAAGGAGAGATCCTACTCCCACGGACGTGGGATGTACAAAGTGTTGTGATGTTACTTCCTAGTTGAACAGATGTGACATAACAAAAGTAATTCCTCAATTACCTAGCAACCATACTGTAAACAAAAGCAAAAATCCATAAATTATGCAATAGTTTGGAAATGCCAATGAATAATACCCGATAACACATTTTTTATAATACCTGATAACACACTGTATTTTCAATGGCACATCGCCACTTTTATTAAAAAATAACTTTATCTAAAAAATAAATTATCTTTCTTCACAAACTGCAACTTCAAGCCGGATGTAAAAAAAATGGAAGGTTCCACAGTAGGATATAATCTCAATAAACTTTCAATATCAAGTTAAAGGAGTTTTTGTTGCCCAAAAAACACTTGATTTGCTGCTTGTTTCCATGGAGATGGCCTCCACCTCCATGAACAAACTATACAATAAAGAATATAGCAATTACGGCAAAAAATGTAAATATCAGTCCTTCTTTATTCATGAATCTTTAAAAGAAGAATAGAATAGGAGATGCCGACGTAGAATTCCTTCACGTTGTGTCAAATGTGCAATCTTATCAGTGGTTGTAGTTACCATGGCAACAAAAGGTTAGAGTGACTTAACAAAACCTCACAGTTAATGTTTACTTGCTCCATGCAGGTCATGGAGGAGCTAAAAATAAAAAGAGCATAAATTCATTTCTAATAATAAGTCTTAAATTGCATCATTTGTGTTTTTAATTGTAGGTTTGAAATTCTGAAATAAAAAAAAACATGTAGGCAGGATAGTGAACAGTAAAGATACAGTTAGGGGGCACGGTCTGCCATGGGTGAAAGCTGGGTGAATATTTGATTTGATGGGAACGCAACTCTTTCACTTTTTTAAGACGATTCCTGGTAAATTATGTGTAACTTCTTTAAGTCGAGTCACAAAAGAGTCTTACCAAAGGTTATTGACCTGGCGTTGTCCCACAAACGTGAAGAGGTTTCTTTCTAGATGTTAAAATAATGCTGCCATTAGCATTCTTGGATATTAATACAAATCTGGGCTGTTGGACTACTTTATTCTTCTCCATGTCTTTGAATCTTTGGCACAATATAACACTATATATGGCAGAGCATCTCTTCTACATTACAATGAATGTATTTCTTCTCCTGCAGAGATCCATTAGTGGGGCGTTCCCTCTGATGCCAACTGTATCTTATTATAGCTTTAAAATCTATTTACTCACCTTTGGGAATCTTAATGGTTGGACTTTTGTATTTCACAGAGAGAAATACAATCCCAAATTGTGGAATACAAAAAGCTTAGAAGCATAAAGTATGAATTTAAGAAGATAATTATCAGTAATAATCAGATTAAAAGTGCATGCACAAAGTCTCTCTAATGCATGCGTCAAAAGTTTCTGTGTCCTTGAGAAATAGAACTTGACAAATTGGCAACAAAAGCTCTTTCTACTTCATGAAATAGTCAGAATGTAGCTAAATTACCTGGAGGCCTACAACAAAAGCACTTCACAATTCACAAACTTGGCCACGGTCTGACTCTGCACTCAAACTGACTGGTGGTGGTGGTGGTGGTGGGTGACCTAGTTTACGCACTCCACTTTAGGCTCTGAATGAGTGCGATTAGTGCCTTTGGGTAAAGCAGGGAGGTCGGGGCAAGTAGGCGGTCTAGTCTACAAAGGTTGAATGGAAGTGCAGAGGAGGAGACGCCGATGTGGACTAAACCGAGCCTTAACTATGACCTACTACTCGCTCGACTGTTGTAAGTTTAGTAGTAAAAGCCTGGAGACACAATTAGTCCAAGCGGCATCTCCAGCGCTGCCAGGAGCACCAGTGCGGGGACTTCTGAGGAGGCAGCCATCTGAAAATGATCCACTTAGGCTGGACGCTTTCCCACTGAAATCGGCGCAGTCTTTTGCCAATATCTCTTACTCTAATCATCTGTGCCTCGGAACAAAGCCAAACGCTCATGTTCAGCGGCAAAAACACAATTCTGAATGAAAACTTAACGGATATATTAAGCTTTTCAATATGTAAAAGGACTAGCATAAAATGGAACTATATGTGAAACAGCATGTGATATGCTGACAGAAAACAAACACATCATTAACAGGACTGCATAATAGATGGCAAAAGTAGCAATGTCGTAATATTGACTGACACAATAATTGATACCACAGCAAACTAAATTTAACACATTTTATAACAGAAATGTACTTTTTTTAAATCGATGTGTGTGTTTTTAAATGAAAAGGGCAAATTCCTTCCTTTTATTTTTCAGATTTTGTCAGTGTTAAGCTTTTGTTTTGACAGAATCTGAACTGAAGCTGAAACACGATTTGATTCCATTTTATTTTGTCCGATTACAGAAAGTAGTTGGTCGACTAAAGACAAGGTGGATTTTAGCCACTATTTTTCTAAGTCTAATTTAAATTAAGTCTAAATTAACCTCAGTTTTGTGTTGTTCAGTTTTTATATTAATGTATGAAAATATTGTCAAAAATAGGGTTGAAATAAATGATAATGGTAATAATTATCTGGACTATACGGACCCCATATATAAAAAAAATCAGAATACTCGAAAACAAAATCATTACGACTGAACTGAGGCCCAAACAAAGGAAAAGAATTAGAAAGAAAATCACTATCCCCAAAACTAATTTACAAAAGCGTTGTGTAACTGGCTGACTAAAGACGTGCAAAAACCACAACTGTAAAACTGTCTGAATGAGTCAGTTTTCTTTCAGCAACTTCATTTTGAAAGTAAACACTGTCACAAAAATCAAACTGAAAATTCATAGATCTTAGAGAGTCTATTCTAGATATTTAAGAGTTATTCCTTAACTCCTCATAGTCACACAATCATTCACAAAGTTACACTATGTTAAAGATAAAAAAAGAAAGTAGAGTAAAGTGCACACTCAAGGACAGAACTACGTAATGCTGTTACTGTATAATGCGCGTGTGAAAGTAAACATATCTGGTTTGTTTTGAAGTGTATTCTTCATTTGGTCAAGGGTAAAGAGGCAGGAGCAGTGAGTTAAGGGAACATCTCCTAAACTTTTAAAGGTGGCCAGTTCAAATCAAGCACCGACATCGTAACCCTGTGATTGAAACTTGAGTGGATCTGGTGATCAGGAACGAGACCATTCCCACAAAACGAGACACGAGGAGGATTGGACAATAAATTATATGTACAAATCTACATGACATTGTGAGTGCTGTTTTGAAGATATGCAAAAATTTGGATATCGAGTATTTTGTTTACAGGAAGAAATGCTGCAAAAATTAGCTAATGAAAAATTAAAATTAAAAAGTTATGTTGTAAACTTTCAAATAAGTATGAGGTGATATTTCTGAACTTTTGTGGTTAATTTGACATTTGTCTGTGGTTAAACCTTAATAAGTTTGAAGACATGTCTAAACACATTTCTTTTGGATTGACATAACATTGGTTGAATGTCATTATCGGGGAGCTCCAAAAATATATGCAAATATTCATGATTGTCAATATATATGAGTTTTTGACATAATTTATAATAAAAACAAAATGCTGGTCACAATTTTGGGCTATAACCCTGTTTACTCCTAATAAATGATCATTTTCTACATAAGTACAGAATCTTGTCCCATCTCTACTGGTGAGGTCAACATAAATGAAGTTGAACTGAGTTTCGATGCCTGTGCTTGTGTGTCTGTCTGTCTGTCTGCTCACTCCTCACAGTAGCTGCTCGCTCTGTCCAGGCTGAGGTGGACACTGGGCCTTCCCCTGCACGGAAACATCTGCTCCTATGATTATGTCAGCGTGCCAACAAGACAATCCAGGTGTGGGTGACTGGGGAAGCACAGCTAAAGAGAAAAATATATGACTTTTCAATTTAGAAAGGAAAGGGAACTGGGCAACAGCATATTCATTTGGCTTCTGTTGAGTGCTGTTCAACTGTGTATGAAAACACAACCAGCAAAACAAACTATTCAGACAACAAAGTAGTTCAACAACAAAGAATGAAATGTCACCATGCAGGCCTGTCACGAGAACACATTTTGAAGAGAGATATATTGGACATGAAAACATGGCAATAAATGATCACAATAAAACTACTTTTGTGCTATGGATACAATAACATAAAAGCAGGAGAATCCCAGTTTAAATGAACAGATCACTAAAACATGTACAATTGGCTCCTTCCCTCTGGGGCAAGAACTTCCCTGGTTAAATAGAGAAATAAAAATGATAAATAATTGAAAAACATGAGATGCAATGTAAAATAACAGAATGAAACGCCAAAGTACTTATGGTCATTAAAACATTGGCACATAATTTTCACACAGCGAAAACGGAAGTAGGCATTTCCAAGCTTGGCCTCATGCACATCTGATGTGACATAAAATACTTCAGACGCAGACAGCAAGCAGTGGTCTCATTTTACCACACAGTAAAAAGCCCCCGCATAGAAAAGATACACACAATAAACACTGAGCGCCCAAAATAATGAATATCTGTCATACATATTGAGCAATAAGTAAATATAGTACATACTGTGACAGGTCAATCACCATTAGGGCTGGGTATGGCCTATCACCTCATAATACCGTGCATATCCCGACCAGACACTCAGACATGCCATGATACCATGCGTGTTCAGTATTTCTCTAAACCAGCAGCTTACTAAATGTAGGTTTTGATTATGTGCAATAACAATGAATTAAAACAAATTTTCAGCTCAGCAGATTCAGCCGTAATGCAATAGTCAGCAGCAGGTATTTAATAATTCATCATTTTGTAATGAACTTATGTTGTTTGAAAGTGCCACCTTATGCATCTCTGTTTCCACACGTGTATTGCCAAGAAGTCCACCACGGCATATTCATATATTGAGTACAGCCCAAATACGTTTTATTTATAGAAATCTAAAGTAGTAACGTTGATCATCATCTTGAAGCTGCTCTAAATTATATTGTATAAATATTATTATATTATATGCCATTATTTCATAGTTGACAAGCCTGCGTGCATTTGAATGGGATAAGACAGAAAGCCCTTCAATTTGGATTTAGGCTACTACGTTTTATCCAATTCAAGCCAGACAAGTGAATCATGATGAAATGTACTAAAACTGTGTGGACCAAGCTTCTCTCTGTGCTTCTACATTTCACATCCAAGTAGCACAACGACGACGCAGAGAAATCGCTTTACAAACGATAACCTCACGACGTGTCCAGTCCATCATATGACAGTCATTTACCGGGAGTTACACGGTGTACCCAACCCGAGCCACGACTGTTCACGGCGGGCTGCGCGCTGAAGGCTGTCGCTCGCTGAGGTGGCACATCTGTTCGGCTCGGAGCTCCACCTAAGAACGCCGTGCCTCTTCAGCGCTTTATTACAACACATTTACGACAAGACTCACGCTTTCCGCACGCTCCAGCAACATCAGAGGAATGCTCATCGACACACACAAACACACTCACACACACGCGGTAATGGCAAATTCCACAAGTCCAAAAGTCTCCGCCGCAGTGACACCTCTGCCCCGGGAGCTGCTCCAAGTTGACAGCTAACAGACACGTCAAAGGCTGGGGAAGAGGGCGCATGGTCGCACGGGAGGAGGCTCCACACGGCACAGCAGCAGCCGCCCCTCGGCTCGTGTGGAAGTGAAATGAGCCCACCTTAATCCCGGGACGTGATTAGTTGCTAAGTAACGTTAGCAGCCCCAGGCCCGAGAGAGAACACAGTGGCGCTAACGCTAGCAAGCTAAAGTAACACCTCAAGTCATGGCTAGTCTTCCTGGACAAGTTTCGTCCGGGCGGCAGTGGACTTTGAGTCTCGCGTGCGGAGGATATTTGGAAAGCCCGCGAATAAATACTAACCCGGTGTGTGTCGGTACGGCTTAAATCCTCCTCGTAGACGAATATACAGGTTCCGAGCGAGTGAGGAGAGGCACGACGTGTAGTCCCGAGCTCCTCTGCTCGGCTCTGTTCGGCTCCGCAGCGCCGCAGCCCGACACCAGACTGCGGCCGAAGATCATGAGCGCAGCAAGATGGACCACTACCCACCATCCTCAGGCACTGACTGGAGGGGACTGGGCAGTGCTCTAGCTTGAAAGAATAACTGTGTGAATTTTACATGTTTACATGTTTTTTTTAATTATTATTATTACTATTATTTTATTGTACATTATCTAAACATGCTAAAACCACCCTGTTAACGTTTGTTAACCAATTGAGCCCGGGATCGTGACGTGACACTTTTTTCGCTAAACTGCTGGGTCACTTCTGGTAAATACATTTATCAATATATAATGTTACAATACATTTGAATTAACGCTAAGTTTAGAATTTAGCATCCTGAAATCTCCATTGGTTTGACATTGGGCAAACTGAAAATTCTGTCATGTGATGACACGGCCCCGAGCTTAATCCATTCTAAATTGGAGAATGGAGGCAAAAGTGAAGTGATAGATAATATGATTTCAATGGAGAAACCGCGGACTTATATATGAGACACTGGCCACAGAATATCAGAAAATAGAAAAAATAAAGGTGGTTTATGTCAAATTAAAACTTCTCAGATACATGAGTGCGTACGACAGGTTAGACTACACATTTCACTAAACAGTCATTGTGAACATGATTTAATTTAAGATTTTTAGGTTTTGTCCATTTTTCTCCAGTTTGACATTTTTATTAAAGTTTATGATGTTAATTCCTGGTTGGACATGAGCAGCAGGTGTGGGATAGTTAGAGGTAATTCCACAACTGTTACCTGGCAACCATACTAGTAGACCAAAATCCATATAAATTACACAAGTTTATGATTTGACAAATCATAATACCTGATAACACCTTCGTTTTGTTGAATGATTGTTTAAACTGTCAAAAAATTGTGTAAGCTGTGTCTGAATTGTCTGTATTTTCAATGGAATCTTATTATGGAATGGCTGGTTCAGGCAAGGATTTTCCTCATTTGAAGTATTTTACATATGGCAGCGGTCCTACGTTGTTATAGCAATATTGGAATCCAGATCAAAATACAGCATCTTTTGAATGGGGAGAGGGCCTCACCAAATTCTTCAAATCAGGAAATAACCCTGTGCCTGAAACCCATGAATAGGCTGCTTCACGTTCTAGAATGTGATAATGTCATAACCTCAGATGGAGGTCTCTGATTGTATTGGACTTTGCCATGAAATATCTCGAAGATAAATTAACTAATATTGAACCTGGTGAATTTTTTTTTTTCACAGTGACTCACTGTATTAAAACAAAAATCTGCATTTAAAGATGAATGCTATCTTCCCACCATTGGCTGATGGAATGTTGTGATGATAACGAAACCTATTGATGACATAGACATTCTGTTTTTGAACTCAGCTCCACTCCCTGTAATTTTCACATTTTCTTCACGAACTACCACATTTCTGAAAACTATGAAAAATATTTTTTATTTTTCAGTCATAATTAGAAAAACATGAGAACCTGTCCTATGAATTTAAGTTTTTTGATAAAGGCAAAATCCTGATTTTCATAAGGTTATACTGGGAAAAGATCCAGCAGTAGTTTTAATCTTATCTACAGATATATTACATACTTCACACATTGTTCTTCTTGTGAAGCTCAAATACAATTTTGAGCTAATGAAAGACATTTTCATTCATCCTGGAAATGCAAAATGTCTGCTTATTTCATGATATAATGATTTAAAATCACTAGCTTTTGCTCTGATGTCAGTTAATCATTGAAGGTATTAAGATTTACTTCAATAAATTATACGATGCATAAATATTTAACACTGAGGAATGTGTTCTCATTTATACAAGAGCACTGTGTAAAGTACATTATTATAAAAGGTATGTGAATAAATATAGAATGAAATGCAGCTGAACCATGAAAGTAACAGTATGATTGTTTTAGTTACATCACAACTTCTAGGAACAATATCACACACAAATTATATACAAGGCGTTTTACTAATTTTAGAGCACATCCAAGTAAGAAAAAATAAAATCAAATTTGTATCAAAACAAACGAAACCATTGACACATCTTATAAATTTACCAATGACAAATTGTTTAAAACTTGAAACAGTGGCTACCTTTTGTATTACTGTATATGAACTTTCAACAATGGACAAATAAGAATACAGTGCAGGAATTGTTATGGTTTTAAAATGTCCGCTATTTTTTCTTGGACAGACTTCGAGGTGAACTTTTGAGTAAATCTCTAATCTTAAGGTATGTTCCTGTAGCTTCTGCCACTTCCGTATACTCTGGAGTGTCCTCAAATGGAACGATCCCTGCTGCAAAATTACTTCTGTGTGGAATTGGCATGTTTTTGTCCACGTCATCATCATCATCTTCTCCCTTTGGACTTAGCGGGGAATCATCTTCAATATTCAGTGGGCTGTCTGGACTGTCGTCATGTGTTTTAATTAGCTTAATACTTGTGTAATGTTGAAATTTTGTCGGTTCGGGACTTTTGGGGGTGTCATCTTGTGATCTGATTGGTCCTGGACTCTGTGGCGTGGAGGTTTGCGGTTTGATTGGCCCAGGGGCATCGCCGTTTTGACTTGCATCTTCGACTTCGTCCAACTCGGCGTCCACTTGAGCCGAGGAGCAGACGCTGGGTGAACTTGGCACCGGTGTACCGATGGCAGGCGTCTCACAGTCGCTGTTGGTGGCGGTGTCTGCGTTTTCCAGGGCGGCCCAGATCAGTCTCTGCTGCTCCTCCAGTTCCTCCAGACTGAGCTCATCCGCGGTGCCCTCCTGGTCCAGCGTCACCCAGTTCTGTCCGCGCTGGGCCGGAGAGCCGTTGGTGGGCGTGGGAGGCGGGGTGCCCTTGGGGAGAGGCGGGGGCGTCGGGGTCGCGGGGGGAGTGCCATGCGGTAGGGGAGGGGGCGAGCTGAAGCATGGAGACCCCGGAGGTGGTGGAGCCTGGAACTTGAAGTCTCCCGAGCCGTTGTTGTATGGTGTTCCTGGGTCTGTGGGTGAAAATGGACAGAATAATCAATTACATATATATATATATATCTCTATATCTCTATATCTCTATATAGATATAGATATAGATATATATATATCTATATATAGATTTTTTTTTTCTGGAGTGAAGGCTTTATTTGAGAGGACATTTCCAGCGTGAAAGGAGGCAAGAGAGAGGGTATAGATTTTCGGCAAATGGACAAGGGCTGAAATGAAATCCATTATATTTAAATCAAGCTTTAAATGACAAGATACCATTACCAAAGCTATGGTCACTCAACATATTAGCATTTTATCTACCTCAAACCTGTAAGAAAAACGTGCAAATGTCGCTTTGATTGACAGAGCAAAATGAAAAAAGCTGTTCTTAAGCTGTTCATGCACCCGTAAATGCATAAATAAATGTGCCAAAGGGATTCTGAGATCTAGAGACAAGTTAGAAAGCATTCGATTCCTAAAGTTTTGCAGTTTGAAAATAAAGTAATGCAACTTTCAAATAACTTAAAAAGCTTAAAGCTTAAAAAGTTGGTATGTTCTGCAATACAGACAATTTGAGTTTGGAGCTTTTCAATAAGAGCGACTGCTTAAATAAGCTACAACTCAGACTTGTCCACGAGGGAGCAACATTATAGCCACGCATTGACCAGCCATGGCCCAAGTCCGCTTTAGAGCGCTTTGGCGTTGTTCTATTCATGGAGAAATAGACTTTTGTCTATCAAAAGTCCAGCAACTTCATTTGGAAAAGTCCAGACGGTGAAATAGAAACACTGTAATTGTGATATAACATGTCTATGGGCGTATACTTGGAACAGGCTCTGTCATTCAGAATCTGAATGAAGTCTGGAGGCGTAATTAAAGGCTCTGCCACCCAAGGACCAATAAATGGAAGAATATGAGAGAAAGAGACACTTTTCTAATGGGAGGAAGTGAAGGCTGAGTTTGTGGAGGTGGGTGTTACAATGAGCATGAGTCACTGAAGTACAGACTATGGTGAAGATGAAACTGTATGAAAATGATGAATGTAAACACTGAGCAGAACAGCTACCTGACTCGACCTCCATATCCGAGCTCATGTTCAAGCTCCTCTCAGGACTAGACCTGTTCTTCTTCCTGTTCTGTGACGACGACGACGACTCAGATTCATGTCTTCTCTTGTTGCAAGCAGAACCAGGCTGTAAATGAAACATGTCACTCATTTCTATATGCAAATACAATGTGGGATATAGGGCTGTCAGTGATGATTATCTCAGGAGTCTACTAGTCAAACGTTTATTTAATGATGATTTAATGCTACTGTTTGATATAAAAGGTATTTTTGTATGTGTATCAAAATACAACTACAGTTTACATTGTAAACTAGTATCCATTAGTCAATTATTTGTTGTAGCACTAGTAGTAAATTGTATTTTCCTATCAAGGACAGTTTGGTCCCAGTTATGTCGTGATGTGAACCAGGTGTAGAGCTTCTCTAGTCCTGGTTTCAGGTTTAGACCTAATTTAATAATGTTTCTACTTTCCAAACAATTACAAGTGACTAGTCTCCAAGGATTAATATTCTCTGATTAAAAAATAAATTACAAACTAAAGCCGGGCAATATGGCAATACTTCCAAAAACAAAATTAAAGTGTTTTTTTTTTTAAATATTGTTTCGTGGACATAAACAAGACCTACTTTTAATCATTTCCATTTAAGAAAAAATATAGCCCGATCCCTTCCCCCAAAGACTAAGCTCAAAACCACATGCTTTTATTGGCCTCTGCATTAAAAAATCCAAAGCTGAGCACTGATTGTTAAAATTTGAACAAATATTTGAGCGTTATTACCTTTGGAAAGTTACTGGACAGGTAAGCTGCATAGTTTTGCTTCATGTGATTTTTCTGCATTGGAATAGAGCTGTACTGCATGAAATCCTGGAAGTCAAAAGGTGTGACACTGTGAGAACATTCCTTTCAAATAGTTCCCGAGGTCTAAAAAGCCGACTTACATCTTTCATTTGTGGAGGCGTGGCTACGTTGAATCCAGGGAAATCCACCAGCTTTGACAGGTCATATGAGACTTTGAGTGGGTCCTCTGTCAAACTGCCATCATTTGAAACTGAAAAACGTTTTATCGATTAATAAGAATTTTACATCAATGTGAAACCCCCTTTGGTGCCATTAGCAATACATACCATTTCCATCGTATAAGGCAAGTCCAGAATTCTCCATCTCCGCCTCCTTAAGCCAGCCTGGTGGATAACCCAGCTGCCTCATGCGATAGATCAACGGAGGCAGCGTGCAGTTGTCGATTCCCAGCGCGGACAGAAGCTCTTCACTGTTGGTTATTAGAACATATGATATAACTCAACATGTTACTTGACATTAGGATGCAGAAAACACATTAGTCTAAATCCTTGCCTCATAATTCCGGGCTTGTATTTGGAGAAGCGCTCCTCCACCTCGTCGGCGTGGTAGCGGTTACTCTGCACGGCCTGGTTGTTACTCTGATTGAACTCTTTTCTTCTCTCGTTTATCGCGGCCATATCTTTAGGCTATCAAAAGAACAAACCAAAAACAGATTAATACCATGGAGGGACGTTAACTGTAGTCCTTCAGTAATTTGGTTTAATTTAATCAGGCCGTGGTGTCTTACTGTAGTCAACCAAAATTTGTATTAATTGATTATTCATTTTATTTCGTTTAAAAGCATTTATATGGCAAAAACGAGAAGATATGGAATGCATTAGCTGAAGATTTTGGAGTGAATTGTAAGTTTCATTTAACTCATATATTGATTCATTCATTCATTCCTTGTTAACATGTTATTTTTGCATGAACTCCTGTGCTGTTGGTATTTTGTTTGGATTAGATATTTTTGTCACACCCCCTTTTAGTTCAATAATCGGTCGATGGGCAGGTCTTTAATCGACAAATCATTTCTTTAGTTGTCTACAGCCCTAGATAACAGCTTATGTACTGTTTGCAAAGAAAAACATGTCTTGAGTAAATGGAAGCAATAGTTTGAGCTTTTGCAAAATGAGCAAAGCTGTGTGAGACTGATTGAAAGAAAAATGCCACACACCAAGATGAATTTAGCAAATTACAGTTCAGTCATGACAAACAAATATAGAGTGAAGCATAACATATAAATCTGGAATTACCTTAGGACAGTCTCTCAGCTGATGTCCAGCAGTCCCACAATTGAAACACAAGGACTTGGGTCTGTATGGAAGGTGTACAGTGGAGAGATATTATGTGTAGAATAATGCTGTGGTTAGAATTGCAAAGACTGGTTCACTTTAGAACCTTTTGGCAAGATTCTATTAATAGCAGAATGACTCCATAATCGCAGGCTCACAGAGGTCTGCTACGTGAGCAACTGACGTCATCCAAACATAACTTACATTTCCTTGAATAAAATTAAAAGTTTGACTAACCCTGAATTTAGGTCTTAATAAACAAGAAACAGATTATGCTAACATGCACTACTTTTGTTAATCATGTGGGTTCAACATATAAATTAGCCTCAGTGGAAATATAACGCTAAAGAATTGGAGTACCGGGGGGGGTGTTTTAAAAATTGAATTTGATTCTTCAGTAACTGGCTAAAGCCAATACCAGGAAACATCTCTATGATTCCTAACTGTCTGATTGGCGTGTTTACTTTTTACATTTTTGCACAGCTACTATCATATCTGTACACTAGATATTTGGGAAACATGATCATTTGCTGACATCTAGTGTACAGATTTTTAAAACACCCCCCCCGGTACTCAAATTCTTTATTGTTTGTGAGAAACAATTATTTTCTCCTCAGTCTCTGTCTTGTATCCAATCATCTCTTCAGGGAGCCAAAAGCGAGCCAGACCGTTTTGGAAGCTAGACCTCTCAGGGACACTTTGGAGTGTTTAAATGGGTTGTTGCGGTTTGTTTATGACAGTTCAGACACTTTCGGACCAAACCAGTCATCTCAAAAGTGAAGATCAGCTAAAGCTCACCTTTTCTCTTTCATTTCTATATCTTGTCCATCTGTGCCGATGACTTGGTTGAAAACTTGCTGATAACTTTTTGGTACAATTCAGGAAGTGATAAACAAGTTATGTCTACATTTAAACTTATTTAATCCCAAGTATTCATTTAGTAGGCACAATATATTGAAATGGTCAGACGATGTCCATGTTAAAGATACACTGGCACCTCCCATCCTTCTGTCATTTGAGGGTTTTCATTCTGTAGAGGCTGTCCAAGTTTGTCCACGCTAAATGTAGTAAAATGTTGAACACTTCCAACAATCTATGAAATGAATAAAGAATGATACAATTTTCTTTTCACAATGAAATACAGTTAAATTTTGTACGTATGGTCAAAATAAAGCTTACTTTGAAGGATTCTGATGTGGTTTTTACGTTGGTGAAATTTGACTTGTGTGGATCCTCCTCTAAAGCGAAGGCAGAAGGCTGTACAGAAAAATGTTGTTATTTATTTTAAACATATACAAAACACATACAAGTAATGCATAAAAATATATTAAATACGCAGAAGTTGGAAAGAAGTTAGTGGAATAAGTTCCTCTGTAGTAGGTATCGACCAGAGATAGACAAGATTTATTTGCATATCGAAGTCCAACATAAGCTGTCTACCACCCCTTTTATCTGTCCCTGTCAAATCTTATTCCATTAAAAAAAAAATCTTTAACGCTTTGTTGAATCCCTTTAAGGCTGCAATTAAAAATTTTATCAAACAATCTCATATCCTAATAAATCAATTTGTGTCATTTTCATGTAATTGCAGCTTTGTCACACCATAACATTAAAGTTAAATATGTAGCTACGAGTCAATGAATCCCAAATTACTGCCAGAGACAATGCTTCAAGCACAGAATGCTCATCATTGCACATGCATAAGGGAAGGGATGACACAGAACCATGTTATATGAGTATTACATGAGTATATAGACCAGTTAACACACATTTGATTACTCAGTTGACAATTATCTCAATAATCTTCCCGCCCTAATCCCTCTGTATTTATTTGCAAGAATACACACCTGAGCTTTCAGATAGTAGGGGGAGTGCACCATTTTCGGATTTTTAAGTATGATGCCGCAGATGGCATCTTCAATTTCTTGACGACACTTCCTATAAAATAAGAATGGATTATGGTAGAAACTAAAATAAATACCTATTAAATAGCGGTGTTTATTCTTATTATGATTAGCATTTAGATAGTTAACATAAAAACGCCAATAGACAGTATTAAGTGAATAAAAATGCATACTTTGAGATCATATTGTTGGCATAGAGGATTTGCAGTAGAGGTCCGTCCAGGTTGACATCGTCCACTGTTACACCACTAACAAAACAATGTGAAGTGAAAATGAAACCCCTTAGTATTTAAGAACTTGTAATTTAGTTTTAACAAAAAGATACCTAGGGCGCATCAGGATATTCAGATTTCTTCTCAATCCTTTATGTGACCATCCTATTAAGGAATAACACCATACAAAAGAAGGTTGTTTTGATTTTGAAAGACGTGCTAACCAGCGCATAGCAGCATTAGCTAACTAGCGCTGCGTCCGCAACCAAAGGATATTTTCCTCCGTAAGTTTCTGAATAAGGGCGTCCGACTCGTGCAGTCGACTCCGGAGCATCCCCAGCTCACTCTGCTCTTCATCCTCATCCGTAAAGCGAATGTGAGTGCTGACAGACGGAGCAGAATCATCCAATTGCTCGAAAAGCTCCCTATCGCCGAAATCAACCTCCGCCATTTTTCCCCACTGTGAGCGGAGGCGCATGCGCAGGGACACTGGCGTCACAGGTCAAAGTATTTTACTCCACGCTGATTGGTTCTCTTCGTGTCACGTGCTCAAGAGACATAACGTGGGGCTTGTTTCAGCTTTACGCATGACGTTTTGTTGTTGAGTGCCTTATTTTTCCTATATCTCCATCACGAAAAGTGTTTTTTTCGTTTACAAAATGTCAGAGGTTACCCATTTAACATTACCTACGTGGGTCGGGGGCTCTTTGAATATCCGATTTATTTATCTGGTAAATAATACTTCATTTAGGTTAACTGACTGTCCCAACAAGGTATGTAATGGTCTTTTCTCTCTCTCTGGTGTTCCTTTTCCAAACATCATTTAGTTGAAATCATAATTCTTCATAATTATTATATGTTATTGTTGTTATTATTTCACTGCTCATTGATCAACAATGCACTTCTGACAAATATTTTTTCGATTCGTCGACTAGTCAAAGTATTTTTTTCTATTGTACATTTGTAATTTTTAAATACATTTTAATCAAATATTGGCTTAAATATGGTGACTGAAGGCTTCTTTCTGTTATGCTGTAGTTGTCATCTATATAATCTCTTGTCCAGGTTAGTTCCATAGCAAAAGAAAATCAAACTGGATGAACGTTTTTAAAGAGTGAATACGTTTGGTCTCTCATCCAAGTAACTTCTTCTGATAAGTCACTGTCTTATATCTGTCTGAAGGGAGAAGCTAACTACACTGAAACTAGTAAGAGTATCAACTCTCGCAGGGTAGTTCAATAGATTTAACTAACACCAGATACTCCTGACTGTAAACAGCTAGAGTTATTTAGTTTCAGTGTAGTTAGTGCCCCACTTCAGGCAGATATAAGTCATTACCTGAACTGAAAATTCTACTTTGATGAGTGGCAAACATGTTCACTCTTAAAACGTTGGTCCAGCTGACAGAATTTCGTTTTCTTTTACTATTTTATTAGTCAACTTGCCAAGATTATTACGATAGACTGTTGCAGCCATACGAATAATACAGAATAGCTTTGTCCACTAAAACATGCGCACTAAATGCACCCGTATCTTTTTTAGGGTCCTGCTATCCCGCTGTACTTGGGAGCTGACCTGTTTTCGAACACCGACATCCGCACAGAAAACCACCCCAGGCACCACGCCAAGTTTGCCAAGAAAGGATTAGCCACTAAACTGCATTTTTCCTCAGGTAAGGTTTGTTTCCCTTGATTTATTATAAACTTGTATGCAGAGGTGGGTAGTACTTGGTTACATCTACTCCATTGCATTTATTTGAGTAACCTTTGACAAAATACTCTTTCTCCTACTTGGCTAATTTTGTTTACAGTGTAGCAGTACCCATACTTGATTCAAAGTAAAAGTGTTGGCGCAAAGCAACAAAAACTTTATGTCGACAATATTATGATTTGAACATTTGTGTCTCTTGCACCGCTCCTTTGGATATAGATAGGATTTAGTTGTTCTCTTTTTTGTGTTGTTCTCATCCTTTGAAAACACCAGATTTTGTGCATTATTAAATGCAGTGGTTCTCTTTGTGACCCTCAAACACAAAAAATAGTCCTCTTGCAAAATGATAAAGTAGCCTTATGCCAAATGTTTGGTTTTGTTTACAGGACAATTAATGTGTTCGGCCAACAAATATGAATCTGCTTTTACCTCTGCATCAAAGGTGTTTAAGGTGTGTGTTTAAGACTATTGCATACATTTTCAAATTTTCCCCATATCATCAAGTAACCTCTGGAATCATTGCACGACTGCCAGGTTGAGAACCACAGATTTAATGTTTTGTTCTTCCAATTACATTAATGAATGAATGAATGAATGAATTAATTAATTACCGCTTGTTCCTGTTAGGGGTCGCGGGTGACTGGAGCCTATCCCAGTGGCTCTGGGCCTTAGGCGGGGTACACCCTGGACAGTGGCCAACTTGTTGCAGGGCTGATTACATTACATTAATGTCAAATAATAATAAATAAAATTTGATGTTACGTCCAGACACTTACTTTTACTTGAGGAATCTCTTTGAGTAATTCCATGTACCACTTCTTTGTAATTCTACATAAGTAAGATTATTTTGAACTCTTGTTTTAGTTTTTGTCTACTCCAGTGATGGAAAGCAACGAAGCACAAAAGTACAGCAATTAAGTAAAAGTTTTGGCTATCTGTACTTTCTTTCTGTAATTATTATCACAATTTTCTTGGGGCCAAATCATGATTTCGATTTTATCACTATTCATGTTCACTTTGTTTTTTTCTGTTGCTTTTAACAGAGCTGCATGATTTAGGAAAAATATATCTAATTGTGATATTTCTGACCACTGTGATTGTGATTAGATTTGTGATTTATGTTTCAATAATAACATTCAAATTCACATGTTAAATATAATTTTGTCACGTTTAGTTGTGTTTGTCATATTTAAACGTGCCTTTGTCACTTTTAATCACGTCTTTGTCATTTTTCGTCGCATTTTGTCACTTTTAGTCAAGTTTTGGTCAATGAGTCGCGCTTGTTGTCTTTTTTGTCACTTTTGAGCGCATTTTCTGCTTTTGGTCGCACTTTTGTCGCATGTTTCAGAACATGTTTGTACAAATCCAAACTGCAGTGTTAGCAGTTTTTATTCAAATCGAAACAAGACATTTTGTTGTTTGTGGAAGAAATTATTGCACTTAAAAAATTGCAGCCTTTGCGATTTGCTAATTGCATCCATTGTTGATTTGGTTTAAATGTGCAGCTCTGGCCTTTAAGAGGTAAATAAAGCCATCTGCTCAGAGGCTTCAGAGGCTAAACAACAGGAGAAAAAGTGTGTTTGAACAGACAGCTGCATTAAAGACACAGTGGATCACCATACGATGATTTCACAAAAATAACAGATTGTCACAGGGACCAGCTCACGATTCTATTTTTATCCCCACATCGCCCAGACCTAAATACTTTTTACTTTACGTTACTACATCCGAGAGCAGGTATCTGTATTTCTACTGCACTACATTTTTGAACTGGACTGAAAAGTACAAAATATTTCTAATGTTTAGAGGGGTTATTTTGAGAGTGTTCTGCCTAAAAATTTGGCCTCAAAGCCTCAATTTTTACTTTTAACTCTTGAAGTACATTTTTAGATGTTCAGTTACTTACTGAAAAAGGTACTTCCTTTACTTTTAATGAAGGCATTTTTTAAACATTTATACTTCTACTGATGTTACAAAGTTGAGTACTTCTTCCACTATCAATCCACTCCATTCCCCTCTGCTAATCTATCCTCATGTATCTCAGTTTATAGGTTTCATGGCTTGAAGGTGCCCACGTCCAACAACAGCCTGTGGTTCTACAGTGTTCAGGGGCTTTTCCGAATTGCCTTCGAGCTGTACAGTAAGCAGGACCAGCTCGCTTTGCTTGAGAACTTTCAGGTACTATCCTACTTTTGAATTCCACTTCCATTTGACTTTTTGTGTTAACTCGATCGTCTTTTGCAGGATGTTTGGAAATCGCACATAAACGACGACCCTTTACAAATGGGCTACAGCCTCAGTGAGCAGCTGGACTTTGCAGCAGCCGCCAAAGAACCCGGACGCGATCTTTTCGAGCCTCTTCAAACGCAAACCCGACCGCAGCCAGGAGACAACTCAATAGATCACGATTACTGTTGCCATTCCCCCCTTTGCCCTGACACTGACACAACTCCGGACATATTTCTCCCTTTTCGACAGCAGATTCACAAGCTGGACGACAAACTCCTCCAGATTCAACCAGAGCAGCTCGAGACAGTCGGAATGCTTTTAGACTTGATTGACGGCTACATTCAAGGCGAGCTCACCGAAGACAAAGTAACAGAAGCAGTCACGGCGCTGCTCCAAGCCAGACAATGGGATGGCGTATATTCTAGCTCGTTGCTTTGCTGTATTGGACGTTGGCTCGGACAGCAGTTTCATGAAGCCAACAGCAGCATCAGCCAAAGAGTGGAGGGCTTTAAAATGCAGCACATCGATCACATCAGTGACCTGCCTCCAGCCGAGGAACTGACCCGAGAGCTGTTTCCAGAAGCCATGATCAGTCTGCTGCTTCACTGGATGGGTCTGAGCGAGGAGGCCAGTGTAGACAAGAGGCACAGTGAATATCCCATTTTACTGCTCATACTGGAATTTGCAAATCATAATCTCATCACTGGTGTGGCTCATGTGCTGTACTCCAGCCTGATACGTAAATAATATTGCCAAAAATAATCAGGAGACTGGGGTAAATTGAGCCACCCATTAAATCTCAAGCGCAATTACAATACAATTGTATTACCATATGAAATAATAAAATAAAACCATACATCCTTAAATGTAAAAAAAAATTAATGTAATCTAAAAAATTTTTAGTTTACATTATGTGTTCATAAAAATCGAATATTGCAAAAAGCTTTTCTATTTAGAGTAACAGTTCATGTTCAGGTTCAGGTCATGTTGCTACTTCATTTTCCAAGCAATAAAACATAAACCGTTTAGGTAAATTTCTAAATTTCTAAAATATGGTAAACATGATATTTATGGAGTAACTCTGGGCTCTGTGGGGTAAACTCACCACTGCTCCCTTTAGAAACATTCATTCATTTTCTACCGCTTATTCCCGTTAGGGGTCGCGGGTGACTGGAGCCTATCCCAGTGACTTTGGGCCTTAGGCGGGGTACACCCTGGACAGTGGCCAACTCATCGCAGGGCTGACACAGAGACACAGACAAGGACAGACAACCATTCACTCTCACATTCATTCACTCGGGACAATTTAGAGTTGTCAATTAACCTACACAGTCATGTCTTTGGACGGTGGGAGGAGCCAGAGAACCTGGAGAGAACCCACGGTAACACGAGGAGGACATGCAGACTCCACCCAGAGAGATCGTGTGATGTTGGGGTGGTCCGGGATTCGAACCCACGATCTCCTTCTTGAGAGGCAGAAGCTCTAGCCGCTCTGCCACCATGCACCCCCCCATTCGAAACAATGACATGAAAATTACAGACAATTATATTTCACTTTTAATGATATGATATATATGATATATGATGATATGATATATATATATATATATATTTTTTTTTTTTGATGATGAAAATCTTTTCCTGTTGCTCCAAAGGTTTGGCTTTAACCTGGTATTTCAACTTCCCCCCAACACCGGGCTCAACTTCCGCTGCACCTGATGCTCTTGGAACATTTTTATTCATGTGAAGTTAGGAAACACCCTAAATTGTATGTGGAATATTTTATTTTCAGATTGAACATTGTTTAAAAAAATCCACCAATGCAAAGAGTGGCTCAACTTACCCCAGTCTCTCTCACTGTATGTTATATACCACGGCACAGAGCCTACTAAACATCAGACTTGTGGTATGTACTGTTGCAAATAATGTCCGTGCCAACATCTGGTAATTACAAGTTAGCAATGGGATTATTCGTCTTTTTTGGCATTGAAGTTTGCTCAAGACATTGTATAATTAAATCCATTTGTGAATCCAAATTGGACATTTTTTTCAAGGCAAACTAATGTTCTCCGGCACACTGGTTGAAAATCAAGGGTTGAACATGATTATATTTATTTCTTTATATAAGATTTTACTGAATATTTTTGCCTGTTTCTGCCCAGTTTTTGTAACGTTTATAATGTTACTTCCTGGTTGAACATGACATGGGTAGAGGTCATTCCTCAGCTGTTAACAACATGGGCCAAAAGCCTTATAAATTACACAAGTTTGGAATTGACAATAAACAAAACCTGATAAGCAAGTTCCTATGTTTGTGAATTTTGATCACTGACAATGGCAATAAACCGATTCTGATTCTGACGACACCTTTATTTTGTTGAATGATGGTTTAAACTGTCAAAATGTGTCAGTTTGTGTCCCTGTATATCACAGAGGGATTCTGTTTTAGAACTCAGCACTTCCTGTAATTTTAAACTTTTATTTTCTAAACTTCATCACAAACTGCAACGTCACAAATGTAAATCTACAAATATTAACCACAGGTGCTATCCGCCAAACTAATTCATAATTTGAAAAACATGAGAATCTGTTATAGACTTTAATGTCATACCGTGGAACATTCCAGACTAAGCAGTAACATCTCATTGGAAACGAGCAGGTCCACCAAAAAGTTAGTGCAATTTCATAGTAAGAAAAATGAGATTTTGTTTTGCTCAGTGTAACTAGACTGCCAAGAAATGAGTCCCTCTGGACCATTAGGTCATCGTCACAGCAGGGTTACTGCTGCATGGGTCTGTTTAGGGTTCAGCCTCTCCTCTGCTCATTAATGTTAGCCACTTCTGCTAAATATAAAATAAGACCAAAAAACTCTATACCATTTTGCCGAAAATATCCATGGGAACTTCAGGTTATAATTAAAGTGAGACACGGCAGGTGAATTTAAAAAAAAAAGTTTAAATTTTCTGCTTCATTTTGTTGAAAAACATACAGCGGGGTTTTTGGAGATCTTAATTAGAATGAGAAAACTATATCTTACTTAAATATGGCATAAAAAAAATCAAAAGGTGCCAAAAAGTTTGGTGTGTGTAGGTGCCACTTTATGGGCTGATCTTTATGTCTCTGTTGGAGAAAAATGCATTTGGAGAAAATGGCCTTTGAAGGTTTGAGGTTCCATACAAATTTCCAGATGCAAATGAATTTAAACTCCAGCACAAAGTCCATGTAAATTCCTCTAGTAGTTCACACACAAGAGCAAGCAGCGGTTACAGCAGTCTTGAATAAGTAATGGCGTGTTGACAGACCCACATATGAGTGAGGGCAGCTGAGACTTCAGTACAACATAAACATGTTTATTGAAAGCACGTCTGAAACATGTGATGATATCTGCCACAGGAGTCCCAGTGCAGCCGCGAGTCGTCCTCGTGTCAGGAACAGATCCTCTTTTTAATGAAACGTTTATCCATTTTTCCATTAAACCTACTCTTTTGAAATCTTGAAAACAGGAGTTTCTGATTCCACTCAAACAGCTGCCTTTCACTAAATCTATGTAAACAGAGCTCACTTAATTCACATATTTAGTATGTTCAAACAATCACATTAATAGAAGTTAAAATAGAAAAAAAAACTACATTATTAAAACAAATATTTCACCAGCATCAGTTTGACCGATGACGCTCAGTTTTTCTAGCTGCTGAGATAAAGTCAGCATTTCCATATTTACACATAATGTGTCAGATGGTTGCCTATAAATAAAGCACAGATCCATGCACGCAGATGGATAAAGTAGTCCCTAGATGCTACATAGGCTCTGGGCCCCGAGAGAATGAGGAGGAGAAGCCCAACCCCATGCCTCTCTGGGTGTGTGTCTGCGAGCGGGCCATCTCGTACTGGACGTCCAGATTCCTGAACATCTCCTCCTGCTTCTGCAACGTCTTCAAACCATCATCATTCAGAGGTTTGGCTGTTTCCACCTCCTCGTCTTCCCCCTGCGCCGGCACAAGGGACACAACAAAGCCATTATTACACCCACTGTGGGGAAAAAGAATTCAAGCAACAGGAGGATTATATAAGCAGCAGCAACATTAAAAGTAAGAAATACCAATGAGCTCTGTGCACAAGTATTAGCATTACTACTTCCTGTCCGATTCTATCTCAAAGGGGCTTTTGCTAAGTCACTCTACAATAATAAATACTGACAGATCAGGCAGCAGTGAGTCAGGGGTGGATGTCACAAAAAAAAACTTTCCACAAGAGCTTAATACTTCACTGGAGGACACGTCTGTGTTTGTATCTGTGTTTTAAAGTCAACACTAATGTTAATTAAAAGGTCTAATAAATGTTAAAATGAAGCCACAAACTGAAATAATCTACACATTGATTGCACACTAAAAATATCATGAGCTAGCCAGCATGCTGCTGTGCACAGAGCCTTTTGAACAAAACTACAATAAATAAATATGCAATTAATGAATTGCTCAACAGGTATATATCAATATGGATGCCCAGGCAAACACAAACTGGAGATGACCTGAGATGACCTCTTTTCAACACCTTTACACACACCAGTGGTTGTTGTTGTTGTGTAAATGAAACAACGTTCATAAGGGGTAATATAAGACACTCGGCCAGCACAATACTTACTTTAATACCCATCAGTTTTCTGAACTTCACATTCTGGTCTTTGTTTCCAAAATTTAGCTTCTCCCACAGCTCAGCTGTCTGGGACTTGTCCTTTGAACAAAACATTTGATATAAGCACATGCTGAGTCAAAGCTTCATTAAACACACATTCCCTTACCCCTTCCTTCTTTCCTTGCCATAGCATCTTCCTCTTCTTCTCTTGCTCAGCAAACTTCATCGGGTTGACAGCGGCAGGGTTGTAGTAGCTGGGCACTGCAATGCCAGTCTCTGCCAGTGTTTTGGCCTGGAGAGCAGCCATCTGCGCTGCCATAGCGATCTGTGGAGTGACCTGTGTGCCCGAGGCCAGCAGAGCAGCCACGTCTAGGCCTGGGCTGGTGGCGGCGGCTGCAGCGGCCGCCGCGGCTGTAGGAGCAGCAGCTGGGAATTAATCAAACACAGTTTGACAACAACTTGTCTCCTGATGAAAGATCTTCGACTGTGTGTCTCACCTGCAGCGATCTCCTGGTGCTGCTGGTGCTGTTTCTCCAGCAGATCCTTCTCCTTCTGCTCCTGGAGCTTCTTGGCACGCTCCAGTCTGGGGGGGGGCATTAATGTAATTACATATATCGTCTGTACAATAAAAAGCTACTTCTGTGTGGCCTATGCAGCAGCCTTTACCTTCTGGCCAGAGCCTCCTGTGCATCCATAGCTGGGTTTCGTCCTCTAAAGTTTGGTGGACTTGCAGAAGGACTTCTGCTCCTCCTCCGCACTTTCTCTGGCCTCTTCTTTCTGTCTCTGTTAGATTCAGAATAGTACAGAGCATGAGCACAGGTTGTGTGCAGAGGAGCGCCTGTCAGAGTGTTGAGGCACCTGCTCTTGCTGCGGCTCCTGCTCTGATGCCGGTGCTTGGACTTGGAGCCAGACCTGGACCTGGCCTTCTTCTTTCTGTCTCTGCTGCGGGACCTAGACCTCCGTTTGTCCTTGCTCTTGCTGTGATGGCGTCTAAAATCAAACAGTCCTCGTCACAACAGAAGTAAAGTAAACTAAACAGCTGTGATGCTGTGCTGCTGCTCCGCTGACCTCTCCCGGGACAAGGACCGAGATGTGCTCCTCTCTCTGGACAGCTTGCGCTCTTTCCGCCTCGACCGCTCCTCTCCATTCTCCACGGACAGTCTGTCTGCCTCATGTGCTTTTTTGTGCGACTTTGAAGTCTTTTCATGGTCCCTCTTACGAGCCTGTTTTAAGAAGAAGTTCTCTTTCAGGAAAATAGTGCAACAAAAAAAGTTAGTACCAAGGCGGTGAGCAGATGGTATCAACAATGTTGACAATCTGGAACGAAAGTTACTAAATCAATTTGGTCAGAAGCACTGAATCATAGAGGGCTAAACATACTCAGAAAAATAAATGATTTAAGCTTAAGACCTCCCAAATACTTCAGATGACGTACCAGGGCATGCCAGATTAAAATAATTAGAAACAATGCCTTGTTTAAGAATAGAAACCTGTCAATATAAAACATATTGTATTACTACAGTGATGCTCTTCTATTGACAGGTTTGATCCATCAGAATTGGTTGCAGTGGGTCCTCTGTTTGTTTTTGCAGCCGACTTAGTGACAAACATAAATACCCACAGGAATCGAGTTTATTGGATAAATTAGCGTAAATGAAAATAAAGTCTTAGTTTTCTACAGTGAAAAAGTCAAACAAACAGATTCTAAATGGCAGATAGTTACCTGTCCCCGTAGAAGACATATTTTTTGCTATGTCAGCAGGGTCTTCAGTTCAGTCTCTTCGTGCATTAGCACGCTGAGTATGATTTATTGTACAAATGTTATCATTTGATCTACACACATTCCAACATTAATTGGCAACTAAATTTGATTTAAATATATATAATAATAAAGAAAAACTACGCTACACTACATTATGTGAATATAAATAATGACACTGAGAACACAGTGAAAACTAAAAATTCTTACCAAATGAAATAAATATATTTCAATTTTGATAAAATACTCACCTTTTAATCTAAGCTTACAAAGATGTAAATGAGTGATATATAAAGTTTGTTATTTACCTCTTTGCTCCTGCTGCGACTCCGTCTGTGTTTTCTGTCACCTGAAGACAAAGCAAACACGAGTGAGTTAAAACAGTAGGAAAGTAGACGTGTGAGCAGCACAGGACACTCACGTTTTCTGTCCCTGGAGCGTGAGCGGGAGTGATGCCGTTTGGAGCTCCGGGGGGATCGACTCCGTGATGATCTGCTCCGGGGGGATCTGCTCGGCTCCATCGGGACGGACTTTGTGTGAGCGGCTGGAGACGTGTCTCTGTTCACGTCCGCACACTCACTGTCGCTGGCCTGAACAGATGAGCGAGAATACAAGATTATTAGACTGCATACGCAATGACAACATGTGCTGCTGACAATATTTACATGCACATTTTAATCATGTTTAAATTTTTGGTCTCTGTAATTACAACGACAAAGCAAGCAGCGATTATTCACAATAAACGTAGAATCATAGCAGGATGACACACAGTAGAACGATTATAGATCCGCTGCATCTCAAAGTATGGTATTAATACAGATCTCCCTGGTCTAAAACGTTGACATACATAAATACACCATAGCCGGGCCTGAAGCTAACACTGCTGCTGCTGCTAGTCGCCATCTTTGAGAAAACGTATTTACGTAAGTGGCTCCTCATCAGAAGTCTGGCCCCAACACAACAATCCCTCTGCATTCATAACCTTCCATCACACTTACCGACATAATCTGTGTACCGAGATCGTTTTATCCAAGACTGTGGCCCCTGGACGTGAACAACACTCGGGTCCTCTTGTTCTGTCTGAGTCTGACAATCGACGGTCACTCAGGGTTGCCAGGTTGGACCATCTAATTGTAGTCATCTGTTTTACTCTTAAATTCTATACTGCGATCGAACTGACATTTACAATTTTTATAATAATTCACCTTTAGACAACAAGCAAAACTAATTTTTGTTCATTTTTTTCCTGCTCCACGTCAGCTTGTGTTTATGTCCAATCTGCACCTAAAGTTTTATTATAAGCACACGCACACAGACGCACACACGTATGCACGCGAGTGGGGTGAAATTTCCGTGATTTAGTTCACTAAATAATAAAATCCCACAAGCAAATTATTTAGAATCTAATATGCCAAGATAATTAAGCAAGAAATGATTTCAATTTGGCTCGGTTTTTCAGACGTCCCAAATATGTGATATTTTTTTGTTGTTGTTGCCATTTTTACAAGTACCTTGCCTTCTTTTTTGTTTAGGAAAACATTTATATATGTTCCTTATATTAATATAAATGAACAAGAGAAGAAGTTTCCAGTTGATATCTCTAATTTTAAGTTTCCCTGCAACTGCAGAAGTGGTATAAAATCACATTCATGGTCTCACTTTAAAGAACTGGCAACCACACGGATCGCTCACGCCTCTCTATTTTATTCTTCCTCATTTTACCATTCAGGACGTAACCTTGAAAGCAAATAAAATAATGCTTTATGAAATGAAGTGCATTGCCTCGCGTATAAACTGTCAGACGAGGACATTGTAGAATTAATGATGGTTACCGTTTTTCAATGAATAATTTTCTTTTGTAGTTAAAATTACAGTGGGGAAAGTTAAACCAGTCTGCCTACAAGACACAACTCAGGGATCTAACTTCTATGTCTACTTCCTGCAACAACCCGCCAAATTCTAAACCCAAAATGGCGTTGCGTTTGGATTGTTTTCGTGACGTTTGACTTAACAGACAGCGAAAAATCAGTGTTTTTTGAGATTTTGACACTTTCTTCTCATCGTTAAATAAGTGGTATTTACTGTTACGCATAATTAAACAGTTTCTCCCCCTAATTTACATACTATATACAGCTAAAGCTAAACATAAATGCACATTCACTGCTTGTCCTACTTTGGCAATAGCATCAGCGCGTTTCTTATTGATTGTGTTTGGTTTTAACGACAGAAAATGGCAATGTGGAGTGACGTTGAACTTCTGACCAACGAAGACACCAACACAGTGCGTCTGGGCAGTGTGTCCCGTGAGGAGAGCGGCAGTGGGCTGTACCAGGTGGACACTTTGGTCAAGATCTCTGCAGCCACTGAGGTACTTCAGCCCAGAACAACAGCATGAAGAAATATAATGTTGTAATAATTTATGAATGGCTTCTAAGCCTGTCACCATTATACATTTTGATCAAAGTGATATATTGCTGAAGCTAGACAATAAAAGATATTAAAAGAAACTACCATCCACTGACACAAAAACTAAAACGGGTTATCCACAAAATAATTTTCTAAATCGTCAAAATAGTGAAATGCAATAAATAAATAGCAGAATGAAATACTAAAGTTTTACTAAACTAAAGTTTTTATATAATGAGTCACACAAGTTAGATTTTAGATTTTGTATATGTGCTTATTTAAAGGGATGGTGCTTTCCATCTGCAGTTGATGGCAGGTTACAAGAAACAACATATAACACTGTACACACGTTAGACAAACCTTCAGAATCCGTGATTGCAGACCTGGTTCTTGAGGAGAAGTTCTTGTATTTAATGTCAGACGGTCTTCGATAGCTACAAAGCCATACGAGACTCACTTACAGATGAAGGTAAAATAAAAAAAAGCTAATTTTTTCACTCAAATCTGCCATACAATTTTTTTTGCAAATTTATGAGACTTTAAACATGCAAATTTATGAGATTAAAACATGCGTATTTGCTAGAAAAAAGTAGTACATTTGCTAGAAGAAAAAACACAAATTTGCTTGAAAATATCAAATTTCCTTTGTGTTGATTTTTGGAGGCATTTGCAGGAGGAATAATGACTTATGGTTGCAAATTAGATCAAGCTTTGGATGACTTTTACCTTGGATAAACTACAAGGATATAGTTTATGGTGTTTTGTCAATTTGTGCTATTCTTGAGACGTTGAAAGCATGTGATGATAAAAGTCTTGGAGAAGGGCTAGTCAAAAGCGTGTCTGCCGTATTTGACAGCCATATGCACGGCACAAAAACAAAACATGGCACACACATCCTAACAGTGCACTCTAGACTATTGTTAGTTCATGTTCTATGATAATGTGACACCAGCAAATTTACATCTTTACAGTGTTTCTCACTAATTAGTTACTTCTTTATGGCAGATTTGTGCAGTTAAACAAAGAAGTATGCTATCCTATTTTTTTTCCTTTAGTCTATAAGTGACCCCTGCCTTCATAGATAGCAGCTGGGACACTGTTCCAAACCTCAGTGCCTTTGACTGACAGCACTTGTGATGGAAAGGAACCGCACAATCAACTCCAGTAAAGGTTCTGGTTACTCTTGTCACTTCCAAATCTGAATTCAGTAAACTCATTCGAAGGTGGTGGAAACAGACCATATAAACATTAATAAATTGAACAAGCACATTTTTTTGTATATTGTCAGTGGTTATGTTTAAGGTTAAGTGTTTAGGTTTCACGGTGCACGGTGGCAGAGTGGCTAGAGCTTCTGCCTCTCAATAAGGAGATCGTGGGTTCGAATCCCAGACCACCCCAACATCGTGGTTTCGAATTCCGAACCACCCCAACATCACACGATCTCTCTGGGTGGAGTTTGCATGTCCTCCCCGTGTTACCGTGGGTTCTCTCCGGGCTCTCCGGCTTCCTCCCACCGTCCAAAGACATGACTGTGTAGGTTAATTGAAAACTCTAAATTGTCCCTAGTGAATGAATGTGAGAGTGAATGGTTGTTTGTCCTTGTCTCTGTCTCTCTGTGTTAGCCCTGCGACGAGTTGGCCACTGTCCAGGGTGTACCCCGCCTAAGGCCCAAAGTCACTGGGATAGGCTCCAGTCACCCGCGACCCCTAACGGGAATAAGCGGTAGAAAATGAATGAATGTTTAGGTTTCAGATAATGATGATATGATGTCTGAAAAATAAACAAATCATACAATGAAGTGTTTTACATGTTTTTAAAAGAAGCTGTGTCCAAAGTCAGAAGTTATTAATCCACAATTTGAATCTCCTCTCCTTTTAAAAATACATTTAAACTTAGCTTTGCTCTTGAAATTGTTGAAATACCATGTAAACACATTGTTCCATCTATCATTCACTGAACATTAAGTCGATATAGTAATGCTCTTGTCAGGCCCGTGGCTCCAGTGCTCTAACAGTGGTCTAACATGATGCTGCTCTGTGCAGGTGCAGGGAGACCCTCGTCTGTGGTCCTGCAGCGGCTCCAACTGGAGCATTGTTGTGGCTGATAAGACTGTCATTCTCTTTGACCACAGCTACCAGACCATCCTACTGCTGCTGCACTTTGGTACGTGAATGAACAAGACATGCGGGGACACAACATCACATGGATGCAACTTTTTTTCTCATTGACTTTGGATTTGCAGAAACTGAAGTGGAAGCGTTTGACGTGTGTCTCAATGGGCAGTTTTTAGTGGTGTGTGAACAAAATGGCAATTTGCATTTGATTTATGTGCCTCACAAGAAAATCCTCCTCACCAAAGTAAGTGACGCACGTGGAATGTAAACGTATTAATTGTGTACATTTATGCAAAGTTCGTACACATTGGGATTGAATAAAATGTCTAATTTGTCCTTTTTCTCTTTTTAGGCTTTGGTGGAAAACAAGTCCAGGGGAAATAACACTTATCGCTATCTCATTATAGAGGAGGACAAAGTATCCTCTGGTAACTAATTCATCATTTATTTTTCACATTTGAAAAGAATTGGCTTTTACTGCTTGGTCTTCTCCACCAGGAACATACCAAGTGTTTCTGCTCATCAAAGATGGCTTTTTCCACATCACAAACTTGGCTCTTGCAAAGATGGAAATGGGTGAGAGCGAATTTCAAATCCTTAAATTGTACCATTTAGTTGTGAACACCAACGCATTCATGTAAAGATGTCTTTTTCAATCATAGCTATTGGGAAAATGGACTTGGGAATCTTAAAAGAGGTAATTAATTGTCAACTCACCTGGTTTATACATGTCCTGTCTTGTGTTCATTGTTTTGATGATGTCCTGTCTTGTACAGCTCCAGTCTGTCATAAAGATCGACTTTTACCCGACCACTGAGTATCACGACGAGGGCTGCAGCACCGCGGTCCTGTTCACTGTGGGCCAGGAGATCCACGTCCTCATAGGGGTCAGGGTTTACGGCACATAAGAATAAGAATGTTGTGTTAAATTTCAAATCAGACGCTCAGTATTTGGTAATGCATTGTCTTTTCACTATCATCTTCACAGGGAAATCAGGAAAATGTTTTAACAGACTGGAAAATGGATTCAGATGGGCGGATGTGTCTTGCCCACTGTGTGAACAACACTCTGATCCCAGGTCAGTTCATACAGTCAGTCTGGGGGCTGTTTTTAAACCAATACTTCAACACAATGAAGAGACAACCGTGTTGCTGAACCATAAAGCTTTAATATGCATGTGTTGAGTGCAGGTATTTCTTTGAGTCCTGGTATAAATAATTTGTTGATTAAGTAATTTTAATCAAAATTATATATTAAACTCCTTTTCCAGTTATTTTTAAAGTCTGCCCGATGTTTTTTTTTTTTTTTTTTTTTTCCATTATCACAATTCTAGTTTCAAGTGTCATTTATGTCATGCATTTCCCCAGGTGTGAGGAAGATGGTGGTGGTCGAAAATTTCGTCTACATTCTTGATACGGAGGTGAGTATGTCGGAGTAGCACGAAAGCGTGTTCACACTTGATCTGACAGAAGTGAACTCTTGTGTGCTTCGTTTGTGAAGATGTGGACACCGCATTGTGTTGCTAATCATATTTCCTGGCAGTTTTAATTTAATCAATTTTGGTGTCCTTGTTGTAATGACAGTCCCAAACTTCAGATTTCATTCCGTTTTTATAAAAAATCTGCTGTAATCTGTCCTGTTTCTATTGGGGCTGCAAGATACTGTATATCTCAATCGAATCAAAATCACAATTTGAATGGAAACAATTGGCAAATCCTTGTACCTGAGAGTTGTTAAAACATGTTCTGAAACAAACGACAAAAAGGCGTCTTAAAGTGACAAAAACTCAACTAGAAGTGACAAAAAATGCGACTAAAAGTGATGAAAATGTGGCTTAAAGTGATGAAAACGTACAACAAAAACGCATCGACTATAAGTGACAGAAATGCAACTAAAAAAGACTGATACGCGTCTTAAATTGTCAAAACGTGACTGAAGGTTCCAAAAACGTGAATTGCGGCTACAAGTGACAAAAGCACCACAAAACGACAAGTCATAGAGCGACAAACTCAACTAAAAGTAACAAAAACGTTTTGAAACACGTGATTCTTTTATTAGTTTGTCAGTTCATGTTTCACTTTTTGTCAATTCTCCTGGTTGAGTTTAAAATGTGAACTTTGAACAGAATCCTATCATAAAAAACATGAATTGCAAATTAACTGGTCAGAAAAATCACAATTAGATATAATTCCCAAATTTGTAGTGCTCTAAAAATCACAATATTTTGCCAACATCTTTCAGCACCCACCGCTATCTACTGTCTACTGCCTCCTCCTGGTGAGTGGTGGTACTGCGCCCTCAGTCAGTTCAGTTGATTTGGCAGAACTCACGTGTGAACCAGATCAATGACATAATAATGAGCAGGTTTTCTCCAGAAGCCCACCAGGGCCTCCAGAACGTTTGTCACATTTTGTCTCCTCTCTGTGCCATGACAGGACTTCCTAAGTCTGTGGGACCTGAATTTCTTCATTATGATTCACTGTTGGTCAGATCTGTCCATTCATGACTTTGAGCTGACCTCAGAATGTGGCTCTGCTTCCATGGTGTTGTATGTATCCACGTGTCATGTTAATGTACAATTATTTTAAGACTGATGCATGAGTTAAAACAAATCTGTTTCTTCTAGACAAGGCACCAGCTTAAAAATGATCACACTCATCAAGCAGGACAACAGTCAGGTATTTGTACATCCTGTTAAATATACACATTTTTACAGTTTGATAGTAGACGTTTGCCACCTGCTGGTCTCCATGGAAATCTATCATTTGATTAATTACAGATGTTTTTGTTGCCTCAAAACAAATGGAGCTCAACAGTCCCGCCCACTTCAACGTTTGCTTTGGCATCTGAAGCAAATTTCTCGCTAATTTTTTCTTCAGAGATTTAGAAAAATCCTAATATTAAGAGTTAAAAGGCACGACAGAGACTTAGCAGCTCTGTGGTCACTAATGTCTGTAACACAGTTGTTTTCAGTCCAAAAATTATAAAACTTATAATTTTGCAAAATGTTTTAATAACTTGGCTGTTTATAAAGTTTCAGAAACAGATTTAAAATAAAATGATAGGTCTTATGCTCATTAGTGACCACAGAGCTAATTATGAATGGACATTTTTCTTCCTGAACCAAGTGGTGGTCACTGTTGGGCTTCATTCTAACGGTGAATACATTTACTTGGTCTGGAAGAGTCCGAGAACTAGCATAATCAGATAACCCAATTAGGCTTGCAACACTTATTACACTAATTATGTGTGACTAGTCGACAATAAAAAAAAATAATATTTTATGATATATATATGATATTGATAACACATACAAAATTTCTAACAAAGACAGTGGCATTATTAAAACAAAATGTCAAAGAAGAATAAAACAATTTCACATTTTCATAAATAATACACAACTATTTTCAAGCGATATATTTCAACCTTTTATTTGGCTAAAATGTATTTAAAAGGCTTCAATCTACAATAAAAATATTTGGAAAGTTCATTCTGTCTTCATGTAAATATTAACTTGTGGGTTTCTCCTAATAAGATGGATGTAAAAATGAACTTTCTTACAGTCTTTCACTGTCTTAATAGAAGAAACTCACAAGTTAATACAATAAAAATAATCATAAAAGAAAAAAACAAACTGACTAGTTGTAATAATTGTAAATTTCAGCCATAAACTGTACAATTAGATTTGATTTTTGGAGTGTGTTTGTGGAAAACAAAGTACAATGACTTTCAAAATAATTCTTTCAATCTTTACTTTAACTTTTTTTTGGTTTTTGCATAATTGTTCTTGTCAAAACCTGCTCAGGTGTAATAAATGGGAAAGAATTCTGATCATGATCAGATTGTTGGCATGCACCTATTTATTTTTAACCCTTTGACTTTCACATTATGTTGCAGATAAATTCGCTGCAAATCCGCTCGTTGCCTTCCATGTCCGTGTGCTACTCCATGGACGTCTCCTCCGTCTCCTGCCTCGTTCGCACCAAGATCAACATGGTACAAAGTTGTGCATGAACCTGTTTTCACTAGTTCATCTTTTACAATGTGGGTCTTCTGTGCAGGATACATTTTATTTAGTGGAAGGCATCTGTGAGAACCCTGAAAGGTGAGACGTGTTCTTGATATCAGGGCAGCATTAGCAAAAAGACTATTGTTTAATTATTTTCTTCTGTGTATTTCCTTTCTTTTCCAGCCGAGGGCAGCCAATATCTTCTCTTGCCATCAGGTGCTTCACAGAGGCATTACCAGAAAACAGGTAAGCAACTTCTAAAGGAGCTCGAATGGATTCACACAATTCTTTAAATGGTATGTTTTAAAATTGTCTTTACGTATACTTTTCAGACTGAGCAGATTACTCCATAAGCATATGTTTGAGGAGGCAGAGAAATTTGCAATTGCTTTTGAGCTGGACTTGGAGGTAAGGCAATATATAGCAAAAAAGAAAAAAAAAACAGTATACACTGTTTGTTTGAAGTCCATGATGAAAATTATTTTTTTTTAAAAAGAGAGACCTATTATGCAGAAATCGACTTTAGGAACTTTTAACCAACTTTCCCTTCTCATTAAACCACTTGAAGTTGTATTTAGAGTGACTCATGCATATTTGAGCAGTCTGTATTCAGTCTCACTGCTCCCCAGATTCCCCACTGGTACACGTCCACTGCGCTTTACTTCATTCTGCAATGCATGAATGCAATTTTCTTTTCTTTCTCAAACTGGGACATAAGTAGGATTCGGTAGCATCACGTAGTCATTTTGTCACAAATGTAATGGAATCCTTGACTTATTATTGTGAACGACAGGGTCTCACAGGGTGACAAAACACCGTGGTTCATCAAATGTAATAATTAGTGCGAATTAAATAGAAAAAATTCCAAACAAATGACTGGTATAGAAACAAAACATACAAAAACACAACTGGTGTGTATTTGTGTTAAATAAATGCTGGTTCGTAAAAATATAATCTTGTAAATGATTTGCAAGTCTCCGGGGGCTTCCTCCCTGCACTGGGAACAGGTCTGACTCACTGCCGGCAATGTTAACACAGCTCCTGCTCCGGGCGAGAAGGGACCGGACAGGCCTGAGCAAATTGCCCAGTGCTTCCCTCACAGGACACCATGAGAGCCACAGTCAAATGCCTTCTGTTGATCCACAAAGCATGTGGGCTGGTTTGTCAAACTCCCATGAAGCCTGTGTATAGAGCATGAGCGGGACTATAACAGAGAGGCTGAGGAGTGTGACAAAAAACTGTTATATTCTGTGTAAATGCTGTTAACCCTGTTTTTTAGACCTCAAACATTCTGATATTCTTTGATTATTTAACAATACATTTTCAGTTAGTTAATGTTCTTAGATTTTTTCAAAATATGCACTTTGACATTAACACAAATGACTAATCTAACCACTTTCTCAATGCTTGTCAGAAAAATCACAATAGATGGATTCCCCCGAAACGGTTCCTCCCTATCTAAAAGGTGTGCTTGACTGTTGTGCCTGCAGCTGGTCTACAAGGTGAAGCTGGACTTTGTGCTGGAGCAGTTGGCCTCTGCGTCGGTGGGTGGCTACGGACAAGAGGTGTGGTCAGAGCTGGTGGAGGAGGCCCGCACTAACCTCATGAAGATCTCTGTGAGTCGAACGCAGAAGACAATATGTAGACACCCTCAAGACAGTTGAGCCTGAGCACTGGTTGAGTCCCGTAGTCAAAACTGAGGAAAGAAAGTTGTTTGGCACAGCAGTTTTTGGAGCTCCCTTTTTTTTTTACATTGCACCACATGTGACATTTTGGATCAGAGCTCTTTTTCAAACAAGAAATTGATATGGGAATAAAAATTTAAGTACTTTAAATCCTCTTATTTTTATATATATATATATTATTAATATATATTCCAAAAACACACAGAAAGGCCAGAAAGTAAAAAGATAATAATGTCAGTCAGACATTAGTCTTCCTATGTATCAGTTTCATCTTTCCCTGTGTTTGGTAAATTTGTCAGTTTTCAAGTTCAGAGTAAAATTTTCCATTTTGTAAATATTCAAAGTTATTTCAGTCCAGTCTTTGACAGTCGGCTCGGTCCGTGTCATCCTTTTCCTTGTTATTGCTGCGGCCAAAGGTACATTTCTCAGGTATTCATCAAACATTTCCATTGTTGGAGTTTTATGCTGAAGATACATTGCCCAAAGTCCAGTATTCATGAATAATAAGACAGTCCCAAAGCACATGACAGTGATGAGCCACTCCCAGACAGAATTTCTGTGTGAATAATGTGCACATAAACATGGTTATAAAATATCTTTCCAACATGACATTTTGTGCATCTCCATTGGGATGCGCTTGTATGTTCTTAATCTTCATCAGTTATAACACAGTATCCATCTTTTTCACCATTTATTTTTGACATATCTGGTAGAAATGTTATCAAGATCAATTACATTTGTATAGCTTTGAGATAATTTCCTTGGACAACTCAAAGCTTTATATGCTTTAATAACAATTTCAATCAGAAGGAAGTTTCACTGTTCTGTGTCCAAAAGCATTTATAAAGCCAGAGTGACCCTTTCTCCATTTCTTCTTTCTGTTGTGTGAGCAGGACGAGCAGTACGTGGTGGAGTACTGTCTGAAGGCTCCGTGGCCCACCTTTGAGACGGCGGAGAAGATGCTGAACCACGTGGCGTCTCATTACTGCACGCTCCAGATCCAGGAGGCTTTAGCTCGGCTGGCCACCTTCTGCAGCCTGCACAGTGTGGACAGCTTCAAGTACACTTCAACCTCTTTGTACTAAAAGATACTCTCAAATAGGATTTCTAGCTTGTGTTTTGAATTGTTAGAGTAGAGCAGGGCTATTCAACTTTATTTTACCCAAGATGTTGTCCAAGGTTTTTGGCCGGAAAT
Source organism: Rhinogobius similis (assembly GCA_019453435.1). Classification (NCBI taxonomy): domain Eukaryota; kingdom Metazoa; phylum Chordata; class Actinopteri; order Gobiiformes; family Gobiidae; genus Rhinogobius; species Rhinogobius similis. Next base: position 37,713,425 of record CM033629.1, on the reverse strand, counting down.
GTGCCCAACACTTTTGAAATACGAAGGCAGAAGGCTTTAACGACATCTGCAGAACTGAACCAGGTCTAAACCAGGACTAAACCAGAATTCAACCATGTCCAAACCAGAACTAAACCAGGTCTAAACCAGAACAGAACCAGAACAGAACCAGGACTAAACCAGGACTATTGTAAATGGGTTGAGGGCGGGATCATATCCCGTGAAGGGTCTGATTTGGCCCCCGGGCCTTAAGTTGAATAGCCCTGGAGTAGAGGAATGTTTAGCATATGTGTCTTCTGCCGATTACTAAAACCAACTAAAACGAATGTAAAACAAACTAAAAATTGTGCAGTCTTAAGTTCTACACAATGGTATAAATAGGCTTGTCAAAATAACAAATTGTAATTGAAATAAATTGCGATTATATACATACAGAAAAATATCACTATAAACAATAATACTGAAACTACGTTATGTGGATGTTACAATAACTCTAAACCGACAAACCCCCAATAGATAATATTCTAAATGAAATGAAAAAAATGCAATAAATAAATAACTGAATAAAACACTTATTTTGTGTCCATAATTAGTCATAGAAGTCACTTATCTGACCCTCAACTGCTCCGATCTGATTGAACAACAATAACTTAACTTTTGTCACAAGTGCAAAGAAAATGTGCACATGATAAATATTGAGCTCCAAATATATTGCCCCAGCTATTATTAATTGAACGACGAGTAATTATCGTGACAGGCCTATCTGTAAAGCGATATTCCTGCTCTTCATATTTACAGTGACATTATTCATTTTTTAAAAATTAGATTTATTTGTTAGATTCTTGTGCTGCACCTCTACCGTGACTTTTACGGCCACATTTCTGATGGGTTGCCATATTATTGTCTTTGGGATAACCATAAAAGAGTAAATATATATACATTTTTGGTCAGGTTTCCATTGAAGTGGGATTGAAGGATGTGTCCAATTTTTAGGGCTAATTCTCTCTGATTGTTGCCTGTACCTAACCATACATTACTCCTTTAACTGTAGATTGTGTGTGTCATTTGCAGTGGCATTGCTTGGATCGAGTTCCTGAACTGCACAGATGTTCTGGGAGACATCCTGTGTCACCTCCGCGACGGGGATCTGAAGGGGGCGCAGCTGCTCTGGCTTAGACACGAGGTAAAACGGCTGAAATGTGTGCACTGGTTCACTTGATCAGGACGGTTAAAGTGTCTCCAATGTCTTAAAGCTCAATTGATTGAATACAAAACTCAACTTTTTCCCTCTTCAAATACTTTTCTTGGTAAACGATGTCTATTTCAAGCACAACTAATTCAAGTCGAGTCACTGCAGAGTCTTAAAGTCTCTATGACAGGGTCTCAAAATGTTCTAATTATGATAAGTTTGATGCGATAGCACCTATGGCGATTATTTACTTTAGTTTTACGTTCTCACATTAACATTGCAGTTTTTGACAAACATTTTTTAAAAGGACAAGAAGTAAAGCGGAGTTCTAAAATGGAATCCCTCTGTGATGTCAATCTGGGGACAAATAGGTAAAATATTTAGTAAAATCTTTAATCATGTTCACTACGTTTTAGTGAAATGTGTCATCTAACCTGTCATATAGACTTTATCAGACGTTGTTGACCTGGTGTTACCACAGAAAAGTAAACTGATTGTTCTGTAGATGTAAAAATACAGTTGGCGGTGCTATCGACGCAGTAGTATTTAGCCCGCAGCTTCCTTAAGCATACAAGGATAACTAGACAAATTTGTGCCGTTCGATGACTTTATTGTTCTCCGTGTCTTTGTGTCTGTATTTGACACAAGGTCATTCCTAAACTCGGCGTTTGCTTTTGCTCTAGTTGTTGAACAGTGAGTTAAAGAGCAGCTCTGACACATTAAAATGAATGGATTGTTTTCCCCAACGAATCTGCGAAAGTGGGTGCCTCAGATGTCGACTGTATCTGTGGTAACTTTATATATTGAGGCTGCATGCTTAACTAAACATTATCCAGAGCCATCACAAAATGTCACGAATTGATGACATACATAATCTGTTTTTATGCTAAAATGTACATGTTTAGAGGTGTATATTTTTTTCTTATTATTCTTGCGTTTTTGTGATTATTGATGAGTATTTTAAACTATTAAACCTAAGAACAAAAACAAACTAAATTCACTTTTACTTATTATATTTAAGTTAAGAAGAAATGAAGCTTCTGTAATTAGTACTAAGGGTTAATAGTAGCATGGCACTTTATTATTCCAAAATTATTAATATATAGATCATACAACCGTTTCAAACTTTACAACAGCTAATACACTCAAACACAGAGAACAGAGTAATAATTAGAGCCCAGTAAACATGCTCAAACATCATTGTATAGTTTCTGAATTTTTATTCCAAATGATAGTTCCACCATCTATAAAACGTTAACTGACAAACGTAAATACAAAAGTAATAAAAATACAATTATACTTATTACATTTCAACAACTACGTGTGCAGTCGCTTTATTTTGTTACTTGATTTGAAATAGCTTTGTTTGATCAAATGTGTTCATCCGTTCCAATCTCCTCATCATTAGTTACGTTCGGGTGACGTCTGGGGACCAGGGCCAGTCGAGGCGTGACTTTTGCTCGTAGATTGTGTGAGCCTAAGCTGAGGACTGACAGGCTGTGTGTAACAGGGACAAATGGCTGCAGAGTTCGACGAGCAGAAGCTGGAGGAGGTGCTCAGTGCCATCCCCGAGGACCTGCCCTCCGAAGACCTGTGTCCCTGGTTCAAGTCTGTCTTTGTTCCATTTGTGAGGAGAGCGCTCCCGGCAGGACAGGTACATGTTAAAAACCATCACAGCACTGTTTATTTGATTTATGTTGGGGATGTTACGATGTCAGATCTTAGTGTTATGATAACGTCACCAATCCATAATTCAATTTAATTCACTTTGTTATTGCCATATCACATTTAGGTTTACTTTTGTGGAGTAAATTGAAATTCCTTACTTTTGCTTCTAATCATCACTAATAAATGTAAATAATCATGGCCAGTCAACTATAAAAATATATCGCAGTCGTAGTTTGCACATTTGAATCATTATCTGCACATATCGGACTCAAAACACTTGCCAAAAAACTGTTTTATAACATAGAATGGCATTATTAAATAATAATAATAAATAAACTAGATCTGACTGAAAATGTAAAGAAATCTAATTTCGTCTCATTTTTTAGACAAAAAAAAATATTTAGAGCAAGTTTATTGAGCTTAGAATTAGATATCAACAAATCCTTCTGTAGATTCTGTCTAAATCTTTTTAGGTCCAAGATGAGACAGTGGATTCTATGAAATCTTTTTTGTGTCTTTTTTGTCTGTAGTGTCTCGCCTTGAAAACAAATTGATAACGACAAATTTTCTTTGACAGAAAAACCTTGCAAGGTGGCTTGAGCAAAGAGCAAGGAACCTGGAGTTAACTGAAAAGGTACTGAACATGAATAAGTAATAATTAATAACATAAAACAGAATACCGCCCTAATGTTTCTGTTCCTTTTGCTTTTAGAGTGCCTGGCCTCAGAATGGGCTGAATCTGGCTGTGCTCGGACTTCCCTCCTTATGGACCTGGACCAAATGCGTAAGTTAAACCAACCCATTTACAAACCTATTCCAAGTCAAATGCACATCAATTATATTTTTATAATATATTTAGGATGACAACTACGGAGCAGAAGAAATGGAAACCCTCAAGTCTTTAGTGAATAAACTTCGCCAACTTCTGGAACTGGACCGGAAATACAACTGCAAGCTTTCCCTGTCCGTCTTTGAGAAGGTAGAGTGTGTGTGTGACTGTGTGTGACTGTGTGTGGGTGTGTGTGTGTGTGTGTGTGTGACTGTGTGTGTGTCTGTCTGTCTCTGTCTGTGTCTGTCTGTGTGTCTGTCTGTGTCTGTGTGTTGGTTATCATCTGATAATATGAACATGTATTTTTTATTATATTAAAATTTTGTTAATTCAGGCCCTGATCTTTGAAGACAGTGAGGTGGGAGACATATCAGAAAATGGAAAATATCACAATTGTTGTTTTGGAGATATGGAAAATTAGAATATTGGGTGTATCACCTATTTAAATTCCAAAACATCTAGTGAGTGTAAAGCAGGGCTGTTAAGCAAAATTTTCCCGAGGGCCAGTTTTAGATGAACTTAACTAACTTTTTGGGGGGGGGGGGGGGAATTGCCAATAAATTAACCAGAATTAAACTAGGACTCGACAAGTACCATTTCATTTTTAAAATGTGTCCATGTGCTCTGCGTGTGTCACTTGGAGTTTTGACTTTTCAAATCATCATAACTGACTACAGGGATGTGGGTGGGACTAGGGGATAAGGGAAAACAGGACAGTTACAGGACAGGATTAACTCAAACATGCAGGAACTTTGTGTAAATGAGGAAACACAGCTATAATGAGGTTAAAGCTCGTTGAAGGGATTTTGCATAATATAGCTCACATTTGATGTCTGATCCATTACATATGTGCTGAAAGATGAAGTGAAGTCTGTCTTGAAAGGGTAATGTCCGGAGTGTGGCCTTCTTCATGTTGGACAAAGTACCTGCTCCGGAGCTCATCCCTCACACGGTGCAGACCTGCATTGTGCCTTATGCCCAGGAGCACGACCTCTCTTTTGATGAGCTGCTCCTACAGTATATAAAGGTACAATTCCTAACTACACTGTGAGTATAAAAGCAGTAGACGTATGTTGTTCTGAGCTCTCTCTGGTTCACTCCAGGACCTGTTGGAGCGCTGCAGCTCCCAGACCACCACACTGTTCACAGAATGGGAGGCCAAAGCAGTGGCTGTGCTGGGCTGCATGACTGACACTGATGTAAGTTTATGTTTATTTTATTTAATATGGGCCAGTGCACATTAATGAATATGTGTTAGTACAACATGTAACTGCACCAGAGTTAGCCACAGAGGCTAATTTTCATCTTTAGTCCAGTGCAGCAGGACCAGAGCTCGGGCTTGAATGTGGAAAACTTTACAATGAGGGAAGACCTCCTTTTACTCAAGAGCAGTTACTCATCATCAGAACATCTCCCCCAACAGTCATTCATACATGAAATGAAGGCTTGAAGCCTTGGCTTTAAATGAGTAATAAAAGTAGGCCTTGTGAGAAAAGACAACAAAATCGTCTGTGACAAGTTGCCCCTTGTGTGGAGTTGGTTGTCCCTGTTTTCAAACTTTATTTTCTTACTAAAGAATAGACTTGGTACCACAATGAAATGCTCCTTTGCAGACAGTAGACAAAGAGTTATTTTTAAGACAAAATAATAGTACTTTCAAAAATATCAGATTTTGTCCCATTTATGTAAAATTTTGAAATTAATACTTTCTAATATCTTGTTGTCTAGCTTATTCTAGTTTTAGTATCTATCATTTGACAACCGTACTAAAGAGTCGGATAGCTTTGAATGAATGCTTGTTTAGTGCAGTATTTTGCATCTTAAAATCTCCTTTGGGCTAACATTTGGTAATTGAAAATTCTTACGAGTGATGACACAATCCCAAGTTGTATTGAGCAGTGACAATCGGTTAAAACCAACTGTCATCACATCACAAAAGCTGTTGTCCATTAGGTGATAGACTTGCAGCCATGGACTAAATATCCTGTTGTGTGATTCTTTGTGAGTTTTAGAGTCTTTTATTCTCCACAGAGACGTTATTATTTTTGTCTGGAATATTCTATAAAATGTAGTAGTGGAATAAATGAATAAATAAAGCCCTCCACCAGAAAAGTGACCTAGTGAGCCTGAAACAGACGTGCATTATTGGTGTGTGGTGTTGTGAACAGCTGATGGTGGATGCGGTGCTGGAGATCATGCAGAAGGCCGTGGTGCCCTGGAGTAACGTGGTGGAGAAGCTGGTGCAACAGTACCTGGAGATGGAAGGACCAAAGTACACTCACGCTCTTCACACTCACTCTCAGAAATGCACATTCTATTGTTAGAACACTGACTTGAATCAGGGGAAAGAAGTGAATATTACTCTGGTGGCTTCATGTCCATATATTTATCTGGCAGAGTTTAACAGGGCTGCACAATATATCGCAAGAATTGATATCTCTGTACACTAAATATATCGCAAGGACATCGAGGTTCTCCATCTGATAAATGAGCTGTTTAAAAAAGAAAAGAAAATGAAAATAATGTTGATTATTATTCATGATTTCCCTTGAGTTTCTTGAATTGAGTTTAAATTTGCATAGATTTAGTCTCTGTTTTGTCTCTGTTAAGTTTTATTTTGACACAGTTTAACTAATACACTGAGGCAAAGTTGTATTTTGATTGATTCTCAAGGAATTCCAGATTCCTGTTGGAGTTAATCCTGTATTGTCCTGTAACTGAGTCTCCAGAGCTCAGAAAAGTCCTGTTTTCACCTACCCCTTATCCCACTTCCTGCACTTAGTTATCATTACTTTAAATTTAGGATTTCCAGTGACACATGTAGAGTTCTGCTTGTTACAGTGAACTGTCACTATGAAGAGGCGGGGATTATCAGTTCTGCAGTTTTTGAACGGGACGTCAGTTTATCTATTTTCAGCAGTTTTAGATCAGAATTGTGGTTTGCAATCAACCAAATGTAAAATGATGAAATACTTATCTCTCAGCACCAGAAAGTATGCATAATATGTCTCCTTTAAACATGGAGTATCCTTTTTTCTTTACATTTCTGGTGTTCTATATTCATGTGCATTAGTCCACACTCATGTTGTGAACCTTCTTTACTCCACAGACAGGAGCTTCTGAAGGAGAACTACCGATTGATGGAGATCAGGAAACTCCTCCGGGGCTATGGCATCCGCAACTTCAACCTGACCAACAACAGCCAAATCATGGTATTTGATTGACTTGTAATGTGTTTTTTTTTCATACAATTATCTTTTTTCTTCTTCTAACAATCAGTATTTTGCAGACTCTTATCAGATACATCTTGAAGCAAAACCTGCCGTGTTCTTTAGAGGACTCCCTGACTTTAGCTGAAGCCTACAAACTGCCCACGTCACAGATCTACTACTTACACCTCATCCAGCTCATAGGACAGGGCAAGGTGTGGGGAAAACATTTTACAAATGGAACGGTCGGGTTTATTTGGAGTCAGACTATGTTTGTATGTGTGAATATTCCAGAGGGAGGAGTGCATGACGGTGCTGAAGAGGCTGTCCACTGCAGAGGCGGAGTGTGTGATCGAGCGTCTCACCACATGGGCCCGGCTGCAGCTGGACGACAAGGAGCACCTGTCGGACGAGGTCAGCGCCTACTGTTTATCTGGGTCCTTTCTCTGCATTCTGACGATGAAATGTAATAAATAAATAAATATAACTAAAAATATAAATATAAGACATAATAAACTTATTTGGATTATACAGGATTTTTGTTTCAAATATCAGCGAAGTGTATACTGTTGTGCTTTTGAGCAAGACACTGGGGGCATTCATAGTAAAAAAATATCAATTGTTGATACATCTCCCACTTATCATTGATGTTTCGGAAAAATGCAAAATTAGAACACAAAGTACAGTCCTGATCAAAAGTGTAAGACCAGTTGAATAAATGGCAGAAGTCACATTTTCATGGTTGGATCTTCACAAGGTTCAAGTAGAGCTTCAATAAGCAACAAGAAATGGGAGACAAAAAAAACATTTTATTGAAAACAACAATTAAACTGAAATAGGCCGTTCTGCAGCTGATACAAGGTTTAGGACACACCTCAAAAAACAATCCCAAACCCCCTCAGAACTAAAATCAAAGTCCCAAACATGAACTCGGTAATGAGTAGCTCCACCGTTATTGTTGATCACTTCAAAAATGTGTTGCAGCGCTTGATGCAAGTGTTTCCAGGAGGTGAGAGGTAACATTTGTCCAAGTGGTGCAGACGTCCTCATGAAGGACATCTACTGTCTGGACTGTGCTCCATTTGTGTAAACGTCCCTTTCCATCCGTCCCCAAAGGGTCTCAGTTGGATTTAGATCAGAGGAACACAAAAGAGTGATGTTATTCTCCTGAAGTCCTTTGTCCTGGGGCTTTGTGACCTGTAGCGTTGTCCTGTTAAAAACCCAATGGTTCCACAGACGGGGCCCTCAGTCATGAGGGATGCTCTCTGCAACATCTGCACCCCAGATCATTTTGGCGCCCCCTCCCTGTGGAGTGTAGAAAACATCTCAGGTGGATCAGCTTGTTGTGTCAGTAACGTTTAAACCATCAGGACCTTCAAGGTTACATTTTTTCTCATCAGAATCAAACTTTCTTCCACCTTTCAGTGTCCCATGTTTGTGTCTCTTGTAAAGTGCAAGCTGCAGTTCTGTGGCGTTCAAGGAGACCAGGCCTTTGAAGAGGTTTTTTGTTTTTGAAGCCCTTAAGTGTCAGATGTGTCTGATGGTTATTGAGCTGCAGTCGTCACCAGTAACAGCTCAGTGCTGGGGTAATTTTTTTGGGGTCTTCCACTTGACTTTTTTCCTTCCATAACCCTCAGGATCTGAAATTCCAAATGCCTGTCTTACTGCCTCCCACCTCAGCAGCAATGGAAAGGGGCCCTGCTTATGCAGCTCAACAACCCGACCACCTTCAAAAAAACAACCTTTTTTTTTGCCTTTGCCATCAGAACGTCCTGACTGTGAATACTTGACAGAAAATGACACTGAATCCACATTTTTTCACAGATTTGGGCTTTTAGCGGCATGTGATCCTAAACTTTTGATCATTTGCAGAACAGACTATTTTCAGTTCAAATGTTTACTCAAACATTTTTTTTTGTCTCACTCCCATTTGGTTCTTAATGAAGCTCTACTTGGAGCCTTGTTAAGACGCAACCATGAAAACGGGACTTTTGACATTTGTTCAACTTTTGATATCGTCTAAAACAAAAAATATTATTGTACATAATTTAAGAATAAAACATAGTGTAGTAAAGTTGAAGCACATTTCTGGGGAATTGCCTTAGTATTATCTAAATATGACCATCCTGAATATATGTAGATGATCAATAAATTATACCTTTTCTAGTTAATATCACTCACAACTAGGCCTGTGCTAAACTAGTAATATAGTAATATATACTGTATTTTTTGATATATTAAAAAAATTTGACATTCACTGTTTTGATGATTTCATATTAAGTTTGTGCAGGTTGTGGTTTAACAAAAAAATGATGAAATGGATTTAGTCCTTGAACAGTGACATGTGCTATATATTGATTATTGCATATATATTGCAAAACTGTGATATCATTGTATTGTTTATCAAATTGTGAGAGACCCTGTGATTCCTCGCTCTACTCACCAAAAAAGGGAAAAAAAACATACTATATGACTAGTTTATACATTCAATTTGTGATAAAAGTTCCTTTTAGGCTGCATAATTGAACAAAAAAGAGCATTTCTTTGTGTTTTTTTTCCCCCTTTGACAGCATAAGAAAGAGCAGATGTCTGTTGCCCAGGTGATGGTGGAGGCTCTGAAATACCTGCAGATCATACAAAAAAGTATGTGCGCTCTTTACTGTCAGAGTATTTGAGCGATGGGCTCACTTTGCTCACTGTAATGTGTTGTGTGTATTTGCAGACGATGGCCTCAAAAGCATGGAGTGTGAAAACAACCTTGTGATGTTCCAGGCCATTTCACACCTGCAGGTACAGTACACACAGTCACACTTTTGGTGGCCGCAAACAAGATTTTGGTTGTGACTCGCTATTTTATAATGGAACATAATAAAATAAAGACTTCAGGCACTATTTTAATCCAGTCCAAATGATTATCAGGAAATGTGGGAAGGCCTGGGGAGAAAAGTGGTTATATTTATTTATCAGCATTTACATGATCATTATTTGAAATTCGAACAAAAATCTGGCCTGTACAAAAGGGGTTTGGAAAGATTCTTGTATTCTGATGCACTTTAGATGTTTTTTTTTTGTTTCTTTTGTTTTTTTAACTCATACTATTTGAAAGATAAAAAAAAAAAAAAAAAAGATTTTGAAACATTTTATAGTGGAACTGCAGACTTGTGAAATATGGATGTATTTTAATTGTACAGTTGGGCTTATTTCTTCATTTTTTTTCACTGTTTTGAACTGAATATGAGGCAGATTGTGCGAGAGGAAGAGGGAGACACTCACTCGTCTCTCTCTTTCTCTCCCTCTCTCTCATTCTCTCTCCCTCTCTCTCTCGTTCTCACCCTCTCTTCCTCTCAGACAGTTGCTCCGGTCATGTGGCTCTCTGAATGGGTGTGTTCATAAACATTCATTTAGTTTGTTTATGCCAAAGACCGGCCCTGCACAAAGTACACACATCTATACAGACGCAAGAGTATTTTAAACAGACATCTGAAGGTTTGTCTAATATAACAGTAACTTAGATGGTAGAAGTACTTGAGTGTCTGTGGAGAGATTGTTAATGCAATTTAAAACATTTAGGCCGCTTTCAAACTTCCACACACCACACATGAAGATTGAGACTATACCCAGAACTTAAGTAGGACTTTGCAACTTTGGATCCTTGAAAGTGATTATATTGTTATTATTATTTTCACACACAGGGGGCACAGACCAATAGGGGATGTGGTCTGTGGCTTGTTGAGGATGTAACTCAGAGATTTTAAAGCTGCTGCTCTCTCTGTGTGCGTTGTCAATGTGACTCTTAAACATCACCGCTACTGAAACAGATAAAAAAGCAGAGCGTCAGGAGCAGATGGAATGACCGAGGCACAGGATGCAAACAAAGGAAACAATTATTACTTTAATACTCACCTCTTGAAGTTACACTGCAGCGTTCTCATCCATTTCTCCGCAAATTCACCCCCAGTTCATAAAGATAATTAATAATCAATCCAGTATGAATGTATGACTCTTCAATCTTCAGTATGGAATCTGTGCCGTATCTCACCCCTTTGTTTTGTTTTTGTAGGAGGACTTTGATGTTTTCTTCACCCCAACCAACTATGAAGACCCACAGATCCGTAAGCAAATCCAGGAGCACCACATCATGGCGTATGAGAACACCCGTGGGCATCGCTCCTCCAAGTCCAAGCTCCAGAGCACCCCAGTGATGGCTAACGACCCCGACGGCAAAACCAAGACCATCTCCACCGAGGCCGGGCTGCGGCGCCTGGGGAGGCAGCTGCAGCGCACAGAGCAGGAGCTGTGGTCTGACCTGGCCCGGCGAGCTGTGGGAGTGGGCAAAGTAGACAAGGCCCTGAAGATTCTCAGGTCTGTTTGGTTCTTGGAAAAGCATAGCGCATTTAAATTAAATAGTAAAATGTGCTATAAATACACTTGTTTTTTTTAGACATTGACCAGTTTTCCTCTTAAATGTTCACTTTAAACATATGGACCTAGTGTAAGGGGTTAAAAAGCACAGGAGAGCGCTGTGTGTGAAAAGAGCACAAGGGGCTGGAGGAGCTAGGCCAGACAAGTATAATCCTGTGTCTTATTTATGGGTTTCAGCTTACTGTTTATAGGTGAAATTTGAGGATGTTTAAACATTCAAAAGATATATTTAGTTTTATTTGAGTTGTTAACAGGAGCCAACTCGTCGCAGGACTTACACAATAGTAATAGACAATACAATTGACATTAAACTTAAAAGTGTACTGTACCTGGTTTTACTTTATCTGTAAAATGAACCATTTCATTTGTTTTTCATGTTTTTGCTGCGGCCCACATGTATTGCTCACTTTTCTAATGCATTCTGAGTATCCTAATACTCACAACAATGAGGGCTTTTCATAACTTTTTGAGGCCAAAGCAAGTTTTACCGTTAGTTAATAACTATCATGCTAACAGTGTACTTCCTGCTCTATGTAAAATGCTTTGTAATTAGATGCAGAGAGCATACAGTGTACTAATTTACACCCGAATAGCTGCTTTTACAACATACCTGTACTTTACTACAGATTTCACTTTATTACATGAAAAAAACAGATACAACCCCTTCAATACCTCACAAACATGGTCTTTACTTTGTTACTTTGTTTAGTGACTAAACTAGCTCAACAAAAGAAAAAAAGTGCATTATAGTCCTTCATAGTGTACACTGTGCACAATATTCAGCAGTTCATATTGAGTATAGTGAGCCTAAGATTTTCTATAGCAAAGTTAAAAATAAAGCAGAAGCGTGTTCATTAATGAAGGCGCAGTAGCAGAAGTTTTGATATCAGTAAAAAGATGCTGAGAGCAAAACAAATGACTAATTTATGTACTTTAGTTAGCCCACAAGTTAGCTGGAAAAGAGTGCGTCCTCATCCAGCCAGACTTTCATCCAGCCAAAGCTCAACTTTCTCTGTCTCTGTCATTATTAGTGTTCTGAGCGGGAGCCTCAGAGTCAGTTTTTATGCTGCATTCAATGTTAGCTGTAGCATCTAGCTGCGCTCTCTGGCTCACCTTTCAGTTCTGAGAGGAGAGGAAAGTGCTCATGCAAATTATATCGAGTTAAACAAATTCAAATGACTGACCACAGTTACACCGGTATCATCACTCTGAAGCTCATGGATAGGTCTGCCTCTTTTACACATAGTGCTGTATAAATTGTATCAAACTTTTTTTTTTTTTCTGGTGAAGGGTATGAGGTTTTTTTGTTGAAAATGACCTCTAGCCTACATTTGGACCTTTATTTGGTCCTTATGTTACTTTATTAATTATTGTTATTGGTGAAATCAATATTTGATTTGAACATGTTAACTTCATCCCGCACCACCCCAACATCGTGGTTTCGAATTCTGAACCACCCTAACATCACACGATCTCTCTGGGTGGAGTCTGCATGTCCTCCCCGTGTTACCGTGGGTTCTCTCCGGGTTCTCCGGCTTCCTCCCACCGTCCAAAGACATGACTGTGTAGGTTAATTGAGAACTCTAAATTGTCCCTAGTGTGTGAATGTGAGAATGAATGACTGTCTGTCCTTGTCTCTGTCTCTCTGTGTTAGCCCTGCGACGAGTTGGCCACTGTCCAGGGTGTACCCCGCCTAAGGCCCAAAGTCACTGGGATAGGCTCCAGTCACCCGCGACCCCTAACGGGAATAAGCGGTAGAAAATGAATGAATGAATGAATGTTAACTTCATATCTGACTCCTCCACTGGTTCCTTTCACTGAATCCTTTTGGGCCACTGATTGGTCTGTGATTCCTAAATTGTAAAGTGAGAAAACCAATGTCTGCTGTTATACTGAACTCGAAGCAGTGCGGGCCGGGTCTAAGAATTCTCAAGGATCTACAGCGGTCTGGAGCGGGTTATAGATAACAACTAGAAGCACCTGTAGTTTGTTGGTCAAACACGCACCACAGTACACTAGTCTGTGTAACAGGCCATCTGCAAGTAATTCTCAAAAACTCTATTACTATTGACTGTCAATGAGGCCTTGGTGGAAGTAAGGTGAGAAAGTTGAAGGTGTGTCATGAAGTGTACCTATTTAAAAAAAAGCTCTCTTTCTGTGTCTGCTCAGCGAGCTTTACGAGCACCACTGTAACACCAGCACTGGGAAGGTCCTGTTCACTGTGGCCAAGACCCTGTGTCAGATGCTGGAGGCGGATGTCCCCATGGTGCTCCCTGAAGGCATGGACCTACCCGCGGTCATCCACAGTCTGGCCTGCCAGGCTATCACTCTGTGTCATTCAGGTAATGCCCTGTACCCTCTCGCCCTTCATATCCACTCAGGACACTGAAATGTAACAACAGAGCTGCAACTATCTTGAGGCTTTTGCAAATGAGAGACTTGTGGTAGAATGTTTGAACAGTTCATTTCAAAGCAAGGATGTTTTTACTGTGTCACTCTACATATATTCTCTCTAAAAAAAAATAGATTAAAACAACAGTAATGCAATGTTTTGACAGTTCATTGGTGACCCTCATTGGTGTTTTTCCTGTCTTCCAGACTTGCTGTTGGACTGCCTGGAGCTCTGTAAATGCACCAGAATTGCCGTGGACGTGTATCACCAGTGTCAGCTTTCAGACAACTATGGCTTCATCAGCAAGGTCTGTATCTGCTCTCCTTTTCTCTTATTTGTTTATATATTTCAGTTATAAACCGGGGCAAAACTCTCAGTTTGGTCTGGGGGGGACCAACAAATAGATGGAAATTATAACAACACTTTAAACGGAGCCGTGATGCAAAAAAAATACAATAACAATGTACAATGTGTAGTTATTAGAATACTACTATATTTGCCCAGTCAAAAAGTATTTAGAACACAGTTGTACAAATAAACCTTGTTTTTTATAAAAGTGCAATCATATTTGAACAAAATAAACAGTTCAACAAAATGAAAACATTCAACAATGAATTAATGTAACGTAATGTATGTATATAATATGTATGTATTTAAAATATTTTATAATTTCTACTGTATATCCAGTGATGGGAAGAATACTTTGAAAATGTATTCCGTTACAGAAAACGGAATACATGGTTTGAAAAATATTTTGTAACATATTCTATTACATTGCCAAATTTAGGTACTGTATTCTGTATACTTAAAATACTTTTTATGATAGCACTTTGCTGCTTATTCTGGAGTTTTGAAGCAAGAGCCAGTGGTGAACCGTGGGACCCAGGCCATTATATTGCACTGGAGGCATGGCGAGCGAACCAGTGTACAATGTGTGTGGAACATGTGCCGCGTTGTCCACAAGCGCTGTGTACAGACTTTCACCCAGAAGTTACCCCCCGTGGTTTTCGCCTATGGTTATAAACCCTTTAATAACTCATGGCCTTTACTTTTGTGTTAAACTTGTTTAGTGACTAAACAACAAAAAACTAAATATTACTGGCCTTCATAGTGTACACAATATCGAATTTATTGAGCCTTTGACTTTATATATTTACATCTCCGAAATAATTCCCCAGGATCTAACGGAGACGGAGAAAGACCCGAGCTTTCAGGATGTCTTCAATGAGGACTGTATAGTTCTGGACCCTGTGTCTGTGCTGCCGGTTCAGTACGAGATCACAAACTGCTTGCTGCCTATTTCACATGGTAGGATAATGGGATATTTCTGTTAAAATCGTCCTGCCAATCAGTCATTTTATTTTCCTCCTCTCAGATGCAAGGTTATATCCACTGGACTGCTCCTGCTTGTCCCACTGCTCATTTGAAGACGGTAGGTTTTTGTGCACTTTTCATTTGTTCAAAAATTTGTATTAGTGGAGGTGACAAAACAATTGCAACTTTTTCCTGAACACTGCTGTCAAAACAACAAATATTTTATCAGATTACAACAAGTACTGTCCAACATCAGGGAAATATTTGGAACAGAATGAACATGGAATGTGCCTTCATGTTCAGGTCATGGCTACATGAGCTGCTGATGTCACTGAAACATAACCCATGTTTTCTTAATAAATAAAATCTAAATCGTACCTGAATTATTCTTTTTGATCATACACAGCTCAGCGATTCACAAAAAATGTTTCGTAATTCCAAGTTTGTGGCTGTGAGATGTGGCTCTAGAAAGTACTTCCAGTTTCTCTCTTTTTCTGCATTTATTTTACTTGCAAAGCCTCTACGCCGTGTTTTAACCGCTTTTTATGTAATGCATTTGCTTTTAATAATATTAGATGTATTATGTACTGGAAATATTTTGGGTCTTAATGCGAGTGCTGTGCGTTGATAAACAGGAAACAGCAAAACAAAGCTAGCACATATTAGCAACAACTAAGTCTGTCGGTTCAACTGTCGAGAGTTTTTCGTAATATCTGCGTTTGGTGATAATTATTCTATCTTTCTACATGCCGCTTTTCCCCAGGCTCTACTTTGGAATGCTTAAATAGTACGGGTCACATAAGACAGCGGAGTCACTTTCATACCGATCCGCTCCAAAGTGGACCTCTCTTTATGTCTATCGTGCACTGGTCCTGGTTTAGTCCTGGTTTCATTGGTGAATCACTGCTGCTGAGCACTGGTAGTCTGGGTCTTGAACTCAGAAGCCCTCCAAAATTACAACACAACACTCACATCACCACAGACCTCTCAGGGACAGTATTACCCCTTGTGTACACTGACTCCAGTCCGCTTGCGGTCCGGGACCTGCACGGGTCACTTGCAGATTGCCTGTTACACCAGCTCTGGTTTACGGCAGTCCGTTTTTGATGAAACCCACGCAGAGTCACGTGGTTTCGCATGCGAACCCTCGTCAAATAACACGAAAGCCGCACCAGACCGCTATGTTGACTGGCAAAAATAGACTTCTTGCTGCTAGACCCGTGGCCACAGTGCTCCGAGGTCTGTGTAACAGGGCGCAGTGATTTTAAGCACTTGCATCTAACTGGAGCTGGACTGGAGTCAGTGTACACCAGGGGTTAGTGGAGGGCGCTATAGTTTCATGTTGGATGTGAAGCTGTAAAATGGTACTTCATTTGTACTTCCTGTTTTTTCTGCTGTGTGTAGGCTCTAACTACCTGTCCCCGCTCCTGAACCCTCTGAGTAACATGCTGCAGATGCTCCAGGAGTGCAGTCAGCTGGAACTGGCCCTCAGGGTGCTGGTCAACTCCTATGGCAGCAGCCTGCAGCACTGCACCTCCAACGTCATGGACCTGCGGCTCGCTGCACAGGTGACACACACAGGGTTGTTCTTCCAGTAGTATGGTGACAACTTTGGGTACCTTAGTCTTTTAAGGTTATTTCAATCATGTTTAATATTAACATTATATAGCATAAACCATAACAAAATGTGTCTGAATAGGCTCTGACAAACGCAAAGCTTATTAACACCCTCTGCCTTTACACACAACACTCTATCAGTAAAAAGTAAAACGAATTGAAGAGAGGAATGAAAAAGAAAGAAAACAAAACTATGTTAATTTATTTATTACATGGCAAGAGAATGTCATGTTTTTTTTGTCTCAGTTAAACAATGGAACCCCAGAAAAAAAACATCTGAATCCTAACATAAAAAAATAACTTTTGAGTATAGTCAGGAAGTGTTTTTTTGTTTTGTTTTGTTTTTTTACATTAAAGAAAAGTCGCATAATTCGACAATAATATAAATCTAAATGTAAATCTTTCAGTATAATTTGAAAATAACTGATTGGTTATTTTTAAATTAACCATAATAATAATAATAACCTGCATGGTTAATGCATAATCCTACACAGGAAGTAAAATACGGAAGTATGAGTGAGCAATAGATTTAGTACAAACTTCAGTTTAGAGTGTCTCTTGATTGAAATGTGATAGCAGTTGATTAAGACATTTTTGCTTTTACATATTCTTAATGTTTTTTCAAAATGAATTTACAATCCACTACAACAGTTGTGTTCCATGTCTTGGTAGTCTTGGTATTCTATAACTTACCTTCATAACTTGGAATATTGCTGCTATGCTGTTTTTGTGTTCCCTTCACAGCTGTATGACAAACAAGACCTGAAAAAAACCAACTTGTGCTTGAATGAACTTAGGAAAATGACCATATCCTCCATGAATGCAGTTGTGCTGGCTCTGCTGAATAAAGTTAGTCAGAATAATGATTGTTTTTATCCTTATTCCCAGCATATTTCCTTATCGTTCTCATGTTGCAGGTGTTCAACTGGAGGATGGTGGACTGTGATCTGGCCATCGGCCTCTGTACTCTCCTTTCTGAAGCCGAAGTCTTTAAAATCCTGTGGAAAGTCATTGACAACACCTGGCAGAATTATGACAAGATTCTGGTAGTGTAGCAATGTATTTAATGTAATGTAATTATGTTTTGAGTGAAATAAGTTTTGTAAAGATTAAGAAAAGAGCTGAAATGATTAGTCAAGTAATCATGATTATCATAGTCATATTTTGTTAATGGTAATTGTTGTCTGGAACCCCATAATCTATACAGACTGAAACACATAGAAAAAGAGCTTTTATAACAAAGGCTGAGGTGGTATTAAATCAAAATGTCAAAAAAGAATAAAACATTTCTGGATTTCATCAAAAAATACACTTCATTTGTAAATATTCTCCAAATCGGCATAATCCCTTGGATTTGCTCAAAAATGTATTTTAAAAGTCTCACTGTACAATAGAAATAATCGCTTGACTCATTGACTAATCAAAAAAATAAAAGATGACTAGTCAACTACTAAAATAATCATCAGCTCTAATTAAGAATATATGTAAGCTCTTGTGTGTGTACACCACAATGAATAGCATATTATGATGAACCATGACTAAGATTTGGATATTGTTACATCCCTTAAAACTTGTCCATGTGTTTAAAAGGCCGTGGCTAAAGTTGGAGCCAACCTGTGCTGCCTTTACGCCCAGGCTGAGGAGAGGAGCAAGTTTCTGTCCGTCATCACTGATGCAGAGTGGGGCATCAAGCTCTGCAAACTTGAGGTAAGTTTCTCTCTCCCTCTTTCTTACTTTCTCTTTTTCTCAAACCACCTTCTCAATGCACCTGCCCTCTCTGTCGTTCCACAGATCTCCATGCAGCCAGTGTTCCGGCAGCAGGACAAGAGCCAGCTCATCCCAGTCCTGGTGAAGAACAGTAAAATCACCCCGGACATCATCCTCCAGTACTGCAGGTAGCACTCATCCAGGGGACAAGTATGTAGCAATATTAGCATATTGTGTCACATTGTACTGGTATTAAGGACCCGGTTTAGTTCTGGGTTGGGCCTGGTTTGATAGTGGTCCATCTGTCCTGCACTGTCTGCTCTTCCTTTGCGCACTTACTGTAACAGCCTCATGACATTCACAAAGGTAATAAGCAGCATGTGCTTCCTTTTTGATTGTCTTGAAATTTAAACATTGATGTTGTGATCTAAACATCTAAACTGCTTTACTGTGGTTTGCGCTATCCACGCACATAAAAGTCACTTTCTGTTTGGCTACTTTATTGGCCAGTAACTACGCGGTAACTGAATGTATTTTGGAAAACTAAAACATGACATGGAGCTGGTTATCTCATTTTCAAATAATTAGGCCTAGCAGAGTTTTTGGCGAAATGCGATTCCTTGAATAAGCTCAAGCAATGTTTATTTACTTCCCAACACTGCGTATCTTATTGGGAGAGAGGTGTTCTGTCCCAGCGTTAAAACAGACCCTCCAATGCTTTTGTAGCATTCTGGACCTGTCTCTGTCATGTTCTTCTCACAAGTGTTCTGCTGTATGCAGCACGTACGGCCTGGACCAGGACACCGTGATAAACCAGTACATCACCACTCTGCTGCTGCTGCAAGACGAGGAGGAGGAGGAGGAGGGTGGCCCCGGGGACATAGAGCACCGTCTGTGCCACAGCCAGGCCCTGGAGAAAGTCCTGCAGATCATCACCAAGCTCCACAGCACCAGCGAGCTCACAGAAAGTCTGTGCGCAGCGGTCTTCAAGGTCAGTAGCCTTAGACTCACAAGCCCTCACTGCTTTAGCGCACAGTACTGAGCCAGGTCCAGCGCTGTAAGAACACTATGGTCTAAGCTCATCAAACGCATTGGAGTGAAAATTGCGCTGTAGTTTAAACTTGACTTAGATTTGCCAATATTTTATAGAGGCACATAACCTTAGCTTTAACATTGAGTAAACGTGCAATATCTCTACTAAAAAGGTGCAAATAGATATATTTAACAAAATCATTCACATTTGTATCTTTTGAAATGTTATGATGACTAAATATAAAACAACCTCCTCCCTGCAGCTCAGCCCATACAACTATGAAAGAATCGAAGTAGTGCTGAAGATTCTGGAGGTGGCAGACGAGAATATACCCACCTTTTCAGTTAGCCAGGTAAAAGCCATTACGCACATCATAATAATAGACATATTTGAGATTTCTGGACATATATATTGTTCCACAGGCCATGGCTCTGCTCAAACACCTGAAGTCGTACAAGCGAGTGTCTGCTCCCTCGGATACAGAGAACACGTATCATCTGGAGAACAATCTTCTGCCCAACCATCTGTCCCAGACCCGGCTGCCCTTCCACCTCCTCATGCAGACCAAACACTTCTGGAAGATTATCTGTTAGTTACTTACTTCTGCACCCAAACACGTCAAAGATTTGTGTCTTCTGATGATTTTATACATGCTGTTGTTTTCTGTTGTTTTCTTTAGCTCCTGAACTCACTGAAGAGACATTTCCCACTCTGCTTCTGATCAGCAAACTTATGAAGGTAAAGGACCACAAACTATTTAACATATCCGAATTATTATTGATCTTTAAAGAGCAAATATTATATATTATTTGTATGTAGAGATGGACAATATATCAAAATTTAAAATTGTGAAAGTTGTTTAGAATTACGCATAATTTGAATATCAAGTTTAGCGTTTATAGTAAAAATGTAACAAAAAGAGCTCTTTAAAAATAAAAATGAAATAGTTTTTGTTATCAACTTTGAAATATAATATTGGTGATATTTCTGCACTTTTGTAAGTAATTTTACTGACATTGTGCGTTTGTCTAAAAATTAAACCTCAACAAATACATTTAAAGACAATATTTAACACCTTTTTTTTTTTTTTTTTTTTTTGGATTGACACCGTCTAACTGTCATTATTGGGATACTCCAAAACATCGCCCAAACCTATTTGTGTTGTCCTTAAAACTCTTGAGTACCTTGCTTGGCATCTTATGTTTTAAAAGAATGGTACTCATGCACAGGGGCTAGCACCAAATTCTGGGCTCCAGGTACAATCAGGTACATCTTCTTGGTTGTCCCCTAATACATAGTTTTGTATATCATTTATTTATCCCAGCAAATTTGGTAATTGTTATTGTTTTTTCTTTCACTTTTCCTACAATATACACCCCATGGTTACTACATACTCCTAAAAATAATAAATATATGCTGATTTAGAGACATTTAGAGTGGTGGACGTTGGAAGTAAGGGATGTCGTCATATTGGGCCTTGTTGGCTTGTGGGACTCCCGATGCAGATGACAGGTACCGGCAGGCCAAGCGTACCACAGCCCGTGCGGTTGCAGAGGCAAAAACTCGGGACTGGAAGGAGTTCGGAGAAGCCATGGAGGAGGATTATAGGTTCTGACAAACTGTCTGTCGCCTCAGGAGGGGGAAGCCGTGCTTCACCAACACTGTTTACGGTGCGGGTGACCGCGACTGGGATGTGGTCGGACGGTGGAAGGAATACTTTGAGGATCTCCTCAATCCTACTGTCACGTCTTCCGAGGAGGAAGCAGAGGCTGGGGACTCGGAGGCAGACTCATGCATCACCCTGGCTGAAGTCACTGAGGTTTTTGGACCGGCAGACCGGGGTGGTGGTCCCTCTGTATAAGAAGGGGGACCGGAGGGTGTGTTCCAATCACAGGGGGATCACACTCCTCCCCGGTAAAGTCTATTCCAGGGTACTGGAAAGGAGAATCCGACCGATAGTCAAACCTCGGATTCAGGAGGAGCAGTGTGGTTTTCGTCCCGGTCGTGGAACACTGGAACAGCTCTATATTCTCCATCAGGTGCTCGAGGGTTCATGGGAGTTTGCCCAACCAGTCCACATGTGTTTTGTGGATCTGGAGAAGGCATTCGACCGTGTGCCCCGGGGTGCCTTGTGGGGGGTGCTCCGGGAGTATGGGGTCCGGGCCCTGTACGACCGGAGCAGGAGCTGTGTTCGCATCGCCGGCAGTAAGTCAGACCTGTTCCCGGTGCATGTTGGACTCTGCCAGGGCTGCCCTTTGTCACCGGTTCTGTTCATTATTTTTATGGACGAGTGAGGAACAGATGGAGCGTGCGATTGACAGGAGTATCGATGCAGCGTCTGCAGCGATGCGGGCGCTGTATCGGACCGTTGTGGTAAAGAAAGACCTGAGTCGAAAGACAAAGCTCTCAATTTACCAGTCAATCTACATTCCTACCCTCACCTGGTCATGAGCTCTGGGTAATGACCGAAAGGACAAGATCAAGGATACAAGCGGTCCAGATTAATTTCCCCCTCAGGATGGTTGGGCGCTCCCTTAGAGATAAGGTGAGGAGCTCAGTCACACGGGAGGACGCCTCCCTCGGCCCCGGGGTAGACCCAGGACACGCTGGAGGGACAATGTCTCTCGGCTGGCCTGGGAATGCCTCGGGTTCCCCCCGGAGGAACTATAGGAAGTGTCTGGGGTGAGGGAAGACTTGGGAGTCCCTGCTTAGACTGCTTCCAGCGTGACCCGACCCCGGATACGCGGAAGAAGATGGATGGAGAGAACTTTTTGTTTTGTTTTTTTGTTTGTTTTTGCAATAACTACCAGACTAGTTTCACAACATAACAAACATATTATTATAATAAGAAAATATTCTTACTGCAAATTAAAATGGCTTGGCTAATATGTGAACAATAATTTTCCTCCTAAAAGGTTGGACTGAGCCCCTCAGATGACCTGTATAACTATTTTAAGTCTCTCAAGGACTCAACCACAATGAATTTTATCACAAGAAAAATAGATCAAAGTGTCCAAAAATACAACTGAAAAAAAAAACAGTAATTACCCTTTAACCCTCCAGTCCGACGCCCCTTCTCATGCACGAAGCATTCTTGCAAACAAACTTGTACTTACAAAGGTTTTTCACTGAAATCCTAGACATACTTTTGGTGTGTTCCAGGTGTGTCTGGACAAGCTGTACATGTCTGCTGCGAACCACATGTTTGAGGAGAAGATGAAGCCTCTCCTCCTGGAGCAGAGGAAGAGAGGGCACTGCCACGGCTATAGTAAAGAGACGCTGAAAGTGGCCAAGGCTATGATGAGGTACATCCACTGCATCCAGAGTCCAGAGTGGGCAGCCGCCACCGCACACAAGATCGCTCAGGAGCTGCCCCCAGGTGCCTACTTTCAACCATTTTCATATTTTCTTTGACAGCTAAATGTATTGATGAATCTTGTAGTAGGCTCTCTTAAAACAATCTGTAATGCAATTTTCAGAGATGTCCATGTGTTTCAAAGTGATGACAAATTTGCTCTGAAAATAAATTTTATTTTAAATCGTAGACATTCATACACCCAAAATCCTCTCTCTGCCCGTAGCTAACCGAACTTGTGTCAAACCGAAAAGTTAATTGATTAATCACAACTAATCAATTATGGAAATAGTTAGTTTAGTAATCGGGTGCACGGTGGCAGAGCGGCTAGAGCTTCTGCCTCTCAATAAGGAGATCGTGGGTTCGAATCCCGGACCACCCTAACATCACACGATCTCTCTGGGTGGAGTCTGCATGTCCTCCCCGTGTTACCGTGGGTTCTCTGTGGGTTCTCTGGCTCCTCCCACCGTCCAAAGACATGACTGTGTAGGTTAATTGAGAACTCTAAATTGTCCCTAGTGAATGAATGTGAGAGTGAATGGTTGTCTGTCCTTGTCTGTCTCTCTCTGTGTCAGCCCTGCGACGAGTTGGCCACTGTCCAGGGTGTACCCCGCCTAAGGCCCAAAGTCACTGGGATAGGCTCCAGTCAGCCGCGACCCCTAACGGGAATAAGCGGTAGAAGATGAATTAATGAATGAATGAATAGTTTAGTAATCGAATAATTGTTAACTGGTTTATACACAAGGTCCAAAATATGTCATGAGTTGAGAAAAGATGTTTTATATTCTGCTACAGTGACAGTGATGAACAATGTTCCATCATCAAAAACATACCTGAAGAGCGTGAATTCAGCTGCATTCACGCTCAACTCACATTGAGGAATGTTTATTAGAAATCCTCACCCTCCGATTTCTTTCATCACTTCTCAGATTTCATACGTCATTTATCTGAGAATCTTCTGTAAGTCCTTAAATCATCACCAGACTCGCTCTGAGCATTTCTGCCTCTAAACACGATAACTGCTACTGCTTGGATAGGGCTTTTTTATGTCTTAAAAGCGCTAACATAAGTAAGTGCTATGTGCCATCTACTGGCTGGATGTTCTCATTGCATACAGAAGACAACTCCTTTTATAAGGCCATAATTAAAAGAAAAAAAAATTCAAAACATGAGGTGGCAAATTTAAGAAATTCAACAGCATGTTTAAAGGATAATAACAATATGAAAAATGCATAATATTTTTCCTTTATGAGCCGCAATTCGAAAATCTCGTCCAATCCAACTTTATTTGTAGAACACTTTTAAAAACAACAATGTTGAGGAAAGTGCTGAACACACAAATATAACATAAGACAGCGTAAACCAAGAGAGCGCTAAAAATACTAAGGTCAACATTTCAGACTGTTAAAAACCAGAGAGAAATTTTGCATTTTAAAAGAAAACTTATAATCAGTAAGTGACTCAATTTGTCTGGGGTGTATGTCACAGAAACACTATTTTCTATATTAAAGGACACATATTCTGCTACAGTGACTTTTATTGAGCTTTAACCATGTTCTATCAATGTTCATCGTCAAAAACATACCTGAAGTTGCATTCAGATGCATTCCCGCTGCTTTTAGGAATGCATATTAGAAAATCCTCTCCGAATGTCAAAAACACTTCCTGCTGAACACCCTCGATCAGTGACGGTTTTTCAAATCATCTACGTCACTTATCCGAGAATCTACTGCCGTTTAAGTTCTTAAATCATCACTAAACTCATTCTGAGCATTTCTGCCTCTAAACACTGCTACTACTAACCGCATCATATCGTCTCTTAAGTGCAAACATAACTAAATTTTGTATAGTGCTAGGGTTAGGTTAGCCATCTGCTGGCTGGATGCACTCAGTAAGTGTCTTTGTTTGTGTCATATTAAATTATATAACATGAACAGTCACATGGAAAAGAGGTTGTTAAGTGTCACTAGATTTTTGCAGAAGCACAAATATCAGAAATCTCAACTTAAAGTCAGTCAACCTTTAATTCAGATGCTAGTTTTACATGTTAATCATTATCTAAAATAAAACACCCAAATGTTCACATACTCAACAATGATTTTTTTACATAAATGTGCCCAATGGGTTGGTAAAAGGCCAAACCCTCTTGATTATTAATAACTTTTGTATTTTTTGCAGACTAATGCTAACAACTATAGGAAAAATAGAATGGGCTGTCTCTGGAGTCATTCAAATCTTCCCGGAATATCAAGTATCAAATTTACATGTCTGTGTTTTTAAATGGTAAAAAGGGCTCAAAATAATGCTTACAATCAAGAAGCTGAAACCCATGAATAAGCATAAAACATTGACATAATTGACCACATTTTTACACTGTGAATAAGTCATCAGCACAATTAATTTCTGTAGAAAAATGATACTAGATAAATATTTAAACTCCCATCATACTTTTTAATCATGTTCTAACAAAAACACTTCTGGATTTGCATTTAGTTACATCCACGCTGTTTTGAGAAATGTTGGTTTGAAAATCCTCTCCCCTTCCAAAAATTTGAATAAAACGTCATAGATTGTGGGAGTTCAGCAGGAATCTTCTTCTGTCCATAATAAACACTTTTTTGTTTCAAAACATACAATGGCAAATTTAAGATATTCAAGAGCATGTTTAAAGGCTAATAACAATATGAAAAATGCATAATATTTTTCCTTTAAAAACACAAAATCTTCTTGCAGGCTATGAGAAGACCCAGTCCCTGCGGTTCTGCTTGGCTCTTGGGGAAACCTGGTTGAAGGATCCAAACCTCGAGGTCACTCCACACACTCTTTTCGCTGCACGTTATCTTGTTTTACATAGACAACTTATGTTTTCTATTATAAGTAAGAGTATCACTGAGAATTTCAAGGGGAAAAAACACTTAAAGGTGCACTGTGTGATCTTGGTGTTGGGTATATCTGCTGTCTCCATGGGGATGATATTGCTTTGCCTGGAAGGTTCCACAGAATGGCAATAAACTTCTTTTGTGCTTTTTATTACAATTATTACAAGTCTTTCAAAACATGGATTCTTTCTTACTGAAACCTGATCTTGATCTGATGGTACAACCGTGAACATAGTTTAATGCCATATTTTGAAATATTCAAAACCATAACATCTCCATAGAGACAAGCAGGTGGCAAACACTCCACCACAAACGCACGCAATGCACATTCAAGAGTTTAAGGCGAGACACTACAGGCAACATTTTTTAATGCTTTTCATTGATATATTGATGGTCAGTTTGCTCCCTCAACATATACCCTTTCAACTGGAAACAATAAAACATTTTATTGTTTCATGTAATAAACTTCATCCATAGATTTCTCTGGGACATTATAACTTCTCCAAATGAATTTTTCTTCCACAGAGACATAAATATTAGCATTAAAGTATCTCCTACACACACCAAAGTGTACAATTTCGGAGAGACCAAGATTTAGTCAGATCGTACACAAGGACTCATGTTCAAATCTAATTCTAAACCTGATTCACTAAAGATTTGAATTTTTACACCAGTTTTCCATCAAATCTAGTGTGGTTTCTGAAGGTTTTTGTCCATGTGTCAGTCAGTAGAAGAAGACTCGTGGACGCTAGCTTCTGTACATTAAAAGAAGTTTATTACATAGAGCAGCATCACATACAGGCAGTCGACGTTCGCCTGGGAGTCCCACTGTGGCCAAATCTAGGATCTCCCTATCTCTACCCTCTCTTTGTTTGTGGTCACACAACCTAATCATTATGAATATGATTGCCCATTTCTTCCTTTTGTCCCCACAGTCTGGAGGTGATTGAATCAACACTTATCTCTGCAGTTATCTCTCACAGCAGATACTTCACTAGTTTAGTCAAATACTAAATAAAATATCAAAACTTCCCTGTGTAAATCTGTTCATATCTAATATCTATCTCTATCTCTCTCTCTATATATATATATATATGTCCCAAATATGCCAACTATCTTTTATGCAGAAAATGGCAAATTTATAAATGAAATCAATACGTGATGGAGATGTCTATTTTAATTTCATTTATTACTATTTTCATTTTATGTATTACTTTTCAAATAGTGTATAAAAGCAAATAGGATCCAGCATAATGATGGGAGAGTAGATAGGCCAGCTCTTCACTGGGGATTAGACTTAGAAACTTAAGGCCATGTTGTCTGTCTTGTTTAGTTAAATATATCTTTTGTTCTTAATCTTCAGGAGTTAGCTCGATCCAGAGGAGAGACCTTCTTGTCCAAGCTGAAGCTGCAGTTCCAGCGCTCTGCCACAGAGAACATGTTGATCGCCAATGAGCTGAACAGTGCGGAGCACCTGAAGCTGAGTGGACTTCCTGCCAAGCTCATTGTGGCCCTGTACGAGCACAGCAGTGTGGAGCAGCGCTACAGGGACTCAGCCAGTCAGGCCTATCCCGGTCAGCCACAGCCAAGCGCTTACACTTTGTCTAGTACTGTATCACACTTATCTCATACACGTCTCTACAGATCTGCATGCTGTTATTAAAGAAGTGGCCTCCATAAACAATGTGGATCTGTTGAAAATACGTAATATTCTCTTGGAAAAGTGGATCTGCAAAACGGGGCCTGCAGTGGCCAAGGTCTGTGGAGTCAGTTAAATAATAGTGTTTTGTGAAATTTCTGTGAGCCCATGTAAAATTGTGTGTATGTCAAACAGGAAATGTGTGGGAGTGACTGTGTGAGCATCGAGGAGGATCCAGACCTGATGAGGTACTGTATACTAAATAATTACTGCGCATTAGTTTAAGTTCGTCTGCGGAGGCGTGGTCAGTCAGAGGAGCCGTGGTTAGTCTGAGTGGGATGCCAGGCCCAGGAAGTAACAGCTGATACGTGACACGTCACCATGACCACTGACCCTGGGGAAGGCTCACAAGCAAAACATGTCAAAGTTAATACATCTCACTGACAAAGTTGTCTACCTAAAAAAAAAAATAACGATATTTCTACTGTAGCTGAAGACAAGACGAATGTTCCCAAAACTGTTAGTTTTGTTTCTGATGGCATTAATGTGTGTGTGTAGGGTCGTGTACATGCTCCAGTCCTGCCCTATGGATCAAGCCCTCCATCTCCTGACTCCTGTGTTATCAGCTGAAACTTGGGTTGGTTTCACTGTGTCCTGCTGCATAGATCTTTGGTTTCCTGCTTGTGATAATGTGGTTCTGATTCCTCTGCAGCCTCTGAGCAGCTCTGGTCCTCGCCTGACCTTCTGCCATCGCACTCGCGCTCTGCTCTGCCTGGTCCGCCTCACCGACGCACGCACGCTGGAGACACACACACAAATCCCCCGAGGACAGATCCAGTGCGCCTTTATTTTGTGAACATGGATATATTGTTTGTATTTTGGCACAATTTAATAATCTGTGATTTTCCAATGTTATAGGTTTTACCTGAAATGCTACGTGTTTGTGTCTCAGCTGGAGGCCTTGAACATTCCATACACAGTGCAGTCATTCCTGAGCAGTCCTAAAGATGGCCTGGTGAAGGGGCTATGGAAGAACCACAGCCACGAGCCACAGGTGAGGAGCACATCTGCTCTGCTCTATAGCACATTTTACATGTACTATTGAAATCTTGACTGTGGACTGTGTGTCAGGCTGTGAGGCTGGTAGCAGACCTGTGTCTGGAGTACCAGGTCTACGATCCTCAGCTCTGGAACAGCCTGCTCCAGAAACTTCTGGGCTTTAACCTGGTGAGTCACTCAGCACATTCAGCACTCTTCTATTTCCTACAGCCTAAATCTAATCCGAACATGACTGCCTTCTCCTCAGATTGGCCACTTGCAGAAGGTTCTGGATGCATTGGTGGCTGTGCCCTGTCTGTGGGAGGTACTTTTTCTACTATTTACATTTTTTATTATGACCTCCTAATGTTTTGACATAATATGCATTTTAAGTCTTTAAACGTTTATAAAATATAATACAGTGTGTTTTCATTTCAGATTTCCAGTTTTTCCAGGACTTGGAGGAGTACTATTCTAGCACCTTTTGTCTCAGGTAAAGGCACCCTTTTTACACATTGTTGTGAAGATGAATATTATAACTTGGTGACGTTTAGTTTATTTTGCTTTCCGTCTTATTGATGGCAGCTTCTGTTCCCCTGAGTCCGGAGCAGCAGACAACACTATACCGGACCTTTGTCCTGCTGCTGAAGTATGTGGCTCACATTCTCAGTGGCTGTGGACAATGCAGAGCTAATTGATGTGTTTGTACTCGTGCAGGTGCCCCTTTGTGCTTAATCTTGACCTGATTGGAATCGCTAATCGCTTCGCTCAGTTAAATCTGTCTGCGTTTGCTCTGGGGACGCTCCTCCTCATGCCCTGTGCCCAGAAAAAGGACCAGCAGATCCAGGTATATCATTTCAACCTTTTTATTCATGTTTGCAGTACATTTTCTGTCTTGATTGTGACTCTGTTGTCTTGTGTACCAGGGATTTCTGTCCTTTTGCAACCCGCTCAGTGTTCTGGAACAAGTAGAGGAGCTCATGAGCACTGGGGAGCTGGCAGGAATCCCCTCACAGGTCAGACAAAAAAGTTAAATCAGTGTTTCCCCTAGTTTTACTAACCTGGCTCACACCAGATTGATAAGATAAGATAAGAGATCCTTTATTTGTCCCACAATGGGGAAATTCCAATGTTGCAACACACAGTTTAGAACAGGAATGAATGAAATAGGCGCATGCAATAAAAATAGGATAAATAATTTCTAAACATGGTAATAAAAATACAATATAAAGTATAAAGTGCACACTTTTATTTACAGTAGGTGGCTGACTGGGAATAGATAGTAAAAATATGATATGTGTATCACTCTGAATTTTGTTCTACAACATTATCAATCTGGATAGGTTCTGACCAAAAGCTGCTGAGAAAATTTGTCACATCATGATGAACATTTGAAACATTTGATTGGTCGCAGCGTCGCAAAAGCGGAACAAGCTTAGAAATCAAGAAATCCAGTTGAGAGAAAAGTTATTCCTCATCCTCAAATGCACAAAGCACTTCTATGTGCACGTTTTCAAAAGCAAAATAATCCGTAAATATGTTGAAATAGGCCAAAGTACGTCTGTCGGCGGTGCCATGTTTATTTAGGTTTGTTTATTTGACTGCTGCCCAAACCACAATGCAGCGCTGTGATTGGTGCAGCCCCAACAGTGGAACACCGTCCAGATGGATTCTCAAGAGTTTGTTAACTCACAAATATTGCGAGAATTCATATGGCAGGGCCAGGTTATGGTTTTACTGGTTTAGGAGGGAAGGTTTGGCCGCATTTCTGCACAAGCTCGCACACATGCCCTCGCACACTGTAGGCCTCTACACCAGGGGTCTCCAACTGGTGGACCGCTGAATTAAGAAATATTCAAAGACTTAATGACTTTGGGGTTCGGACCGAAGCCTCTGAAGGTCCAGACCCCCAAAGTCATTCAGTCTTTGTATAAGTGTAAAAAAACCCTGGTTAATTAAGCGCGACAATTATTTAAATGCAACGTGGGTTACACTGTAACAGTCACAGACAAGTCAGTTCAAAGAGCCGTGCTCCTGCACTGAGCCGAGTGTTTCTCTTTACCTCCCTCTATTTTCTCCCCCCTCTCTCTCTAGCACAGATTGCATGCAGTCTGCTTATTTTTGTGGTTTGAACATGAAAGAGACTCATCTGGCCAAAACATTGCAACAAAGGAGGCTGTTGCTTTTCTTTCAATTTTTTGTGCAAATTTGTCCAGTAACCATGTAGCATCAAGCATTCAAAGCGTTAAACAGGTTGGGGTTAAATATACATTTAAATATGTGCACAAATAATTAGCAACTGATCAACACGTACAGTGTTGTGACATGTATATTTATACCCTTAAAATGATCAGAAATGAGACAAACACTCTCCAAAACCTCTGTGATTGTCTGGAGTGAGAGCAGGAGCACAAGGGGCAGACAGAGAGGAAAAAAGGGACTGAAATGTCAGCCATATTAAAATCAGTTTGTTTGCAGATGCACTCAGAAATGCGTGGACAAGCCATTATTGTGACTATTGTAAAAGCTATGCAAATGTTATGAAAAAGCTTTTGTTAATAGATATAAAAGCACAAATTTGTCAATATTAAACTTAACTTAACTTATTTAAAATTAAATAGCTATTTTTGAATGCTCCGTTTTACTAAATGCACCATGGTGTGTTTCACTGAGCAACGACATATGTCCGGACCATGGGTGTGGTGGAGCTCAAGCTAATTTAGTTTGAGACGCATTACATTTCTATGTTTCATATTATTTAAAACAATGAAATGGCTGTAAGACACCTTACATACATACATACATACATACATATTTCAGGATGTCTAAGCATTTTAAGTAAGCCTATAGTAGTGCAGCGGTGAATTGACATGTTATGATCTAATGCATGTCTTAGTGGTGTGCTTCCAAATAAACGCAGAGGAAACCAAAATTGGCTGTCATACTGTAGTTTAATTTATCTGTGAAACAAATATTGTTATTATTGCTATTTCCTAATCTAAACTGCTATCTTTAGCTTGGCCTTGTTTCCTTACATGCTCCAGTGAGCATTAATATGCATTTTATTACCATCTACAAATTCATTCTTGAGCTGGGACAGTTTCAGATTGATTGACATTCTTTGCGCTGTAACACTCCCTATCTAATAATAAAAGCAAAGTTTTAAGAGATTTTATGAGTGAGGAAGTAAAACACTAAGCTTTTCAGACAAGATGATTCTCTTCACTGAGCCTGAGGGGAGTTGCTCTGTTGCTCTCACACTGCTGTTACTAAGTTATTACAGTGTTGTCCTGTCGTTTCAGATTCGTGAGACTGTGCTGAGCTTCATCAGTCAGAACGGCCAGCAGCAGAAGCTCATAAAGACCAAGCACTTCCCTCACCTTCGACACCTCCTGCTGTCACATGGACACGCACAGCAGGTCCGAGAGCTGGTGGAGTGCCTCGCAAGCCACAACTGGTACGCACACGCAGACTCACGTGTCCAGTCTACGTCTGGAAAAAAAGGCTCATGATTTATTTATGTTTTGCCAAATTTAGTTTTATGGGTACTTGGTGTTTTTTGCGTTATCACTTCCTTCCTCAAATTCAACTTGTCAGTGAACAAAACATTTTATATAATTTACACATAGTTATGAATTATCATACAATAATCATATAATATCATATTATGTATTTTTAATGTTTTAACAGAAACACTAAAATGTCCTGATGATTTTAATTTAAAAAAAACAAACAAAAAAAACCCTCATGAGTCACCTGTGTCAGCGAGAGTTACAAAGGTGTTGCATAAATATGAGAATGTACACATTCTCTACTAAAAGTACACTTTTATGTCTACTTTAAATCTAAAATGGATCGGACCAGAAGGATCTGGGCTTCAGGGCTTAAGACGCAGGTCTTTTAATTTATTCTCATTTTACCACATATTAATTGTTAATTACAAAAAATAAAAACACTTCATTCAATTAGTGCTTTGTACCTGTAGGGGTCCCCACAACGTCACACCTGATAGGTCCTCAACGCACATGTCCACAAGATCTTTGCTTTTTAGAATCTCCATATCTTGTCAAATGTGTGTTGTGCCTTGTGTGTTTTGTGCTCTGCAGTCCAGAGGAGGCAGCGTCTCTGGCCCGTGAGTACCTGAAGCACAGAGAGCCTCACCGGGCTCAGCTACTCACAAACGGCTCTGCGTCTCCAGGCGTCTGCATCCAGGTACCACAATAAATCACACGCCATCACTACACTATGACCAGTGTGCTGCCATCACACTGCACCGCCATCTCACTGCTCCACTATCACACTGGACCGCCATCTCACTGCACCGCCATCTCACTGCTCCACTATCTCACTGCACTGCCGTCACACTGCACCGCCGTCACACTTCTCCGTCACCATCACTGCACCGGCGTCACACTGCACCGCCGTCACACTTCTCCGTCACCATCACTGCAGCGCCGTCACACTGCACCGCCATCACTGCACCGCCGTCACACTTCTCCGTCACCATCACTGCACCGCCGTCACACTGCACCGCCGTCACACTTCTCCGTCACCATCACTGCACCGCCGTCACACTGCACCGCCGTCACCATCACTGCACCTCCGTCACACTGCACCGCTATCTCACTGCATGTTATGAAACTGGGTCTCAGTATCTATCACACTGCACCGCTATCATACTGCGCCGCCACCATCACTGCACCGCCACTGTCACTGCACTGCCACCATCACTGCACCACCACCACTGCGCCGCCACTGTCACTGCACTACCACCATCACTGCACCGCACCATCACTGCACTGCCACCATCACTGCACCACCACCACTGCACCACCACCACTGCGCCGCCACTGTCACTGCACTACCACCATCACTGCACCGCCACTGTCACTACACCACCATCACTGCACCGCCACTGTCACTACACCACCGTCACTGCACCGCCACTGTCACTACACCACCGTCACTGCACCGCCACTGTCACTACACCACCATCACTGCACCGTCACTGTCACTACACCACCATCACTGCACTGCACCATCACTGCACTGCCACCATCACTGCACCGCCGCCACTTCTCGTCACCATCACTGTGCCACCACCGTCACTGCCACATCACTGCACCGCCACCATCATCACTGCACCGCCACTGTCACTACACCACCGTCACTGCACCGCCACTGTCACTACACCACCATCACTGCACCGTCACTGTCACTACACCACCATCACTGCGCTGCACCATCACTGCACTGCCACCATCACTGCACCGCCACCCACCATCACTGTGCCACCACCGTCACTGCCACATCACTGCACCGCCACCATCATCACTGCACCGTCACTGTATCACCATCACTGCACCGCCACCATCATCACTGCACCGCCACCGTCACTGTATCACCATCACTGCCCCATCATCACTGCACCATCATCACTGCACCGCCACCATCACTGCACCATCATCACTGCACCGTCACTGCACTGCCATAATCACTGCACCACCATCACTGCACCGCCCTCCACCGTCACTGCCACATCACTGCAGCGCCACCGTCACTGCACCGCCATCACTGCACCGGCCCCCTGTGGGACTCATACCTCTTTATTCTGTTTCTGACCCTCAGGAGTTTCTCTCTACGGACAATGGAGTTCTGTGAAGAGTGGACATTTCACAATTAGTATTATTATATTTGTATCACTTACTGTCATACTTTGTATATATAACACATTATTTAATAAATCTACCATAGTTTAACTTGTACCTCTGACTTTTAGTTTTTCTTTTAGTATAAAAAGTTGAATGTTTACATGTCATGATCACTAGACTCTCTGGACTCGAAAGAGGAATTTATGTGTAAATGTCACTAATGACTCATAACAGGACCAGACAAGGTTTCATGGTGTGATAAATAATGTACATCTTCTATCTTCAATTCAAAAGGACATTTTAAT
Source organism: Rhinogobius similis (assembly GCA_019453435.1). Lineage (NCBI taxonomy): Eukaryota > Metazoa > Chordata > Actinopteri > Gobiiformes > Gobiidae > Rhinogobius > Rhinogobius similis. The sequence continues at coordinate 37,679,199 of CM033629.1, read as the reverse complement.
AAAATGTTATTTTTAATTTTATTTACAGCGTATATGTATCCAACTATCATCACAGTTTATTGATGTTTATTTAAAGTCAATATTTTTTTGCAGATCAGTGGTTCTGAACTAGGTTAGCCTTAGGACCCAGCTTCAAGCTGTGACCCAAATAAACTATATAGGCTTCATAAGAATCTGAAAACATTTAGCTGTAACAGAAAAGTAATATTTGTGTCCTCAGCAGTGGTGTAGCACTTATATGTGGTTGTTACCACCTCAGCATCGTGGGTTCACTTCCAGCCTGTGTTAGTCTCTGCCGTCCTCCTCACCATTTGACGCTACAACTGTTCTAATTATCGCCTACAAGCCTCACACAAAATTTAAAAATCTTTATCTACATTCATTTTGGGCAAAGGCCTGTGACCCACTGAGAAACCCACTTTTGTGTCACTCCAGTTGAGAACCACTGGCTCTAATACAGTTATTAATTGATTTGATTTCAAAATACTGTAACCAATAGGCCATACTCCAGGTACTTACTGAGCAACAGTCCAAAAGAACTTTTTCTACATCGACTGAAAAAGCCCGTAGGAACTTCCTCAAACACATGCTCTGTCGGCATGTCGGGCCACACATGAATAAAAAGCAAGGGATTAGAGTAAATAATAATAAAGTTAAAGTAAATGTTTCATATTCCATGCTAATTGTTGTAGCCATGATAACTTTACAAAAAAAAAACAACAATCCTATAATAATTCATATTTCCACAATTCAAATGGCTTGACACTGCAGCTGGTTCCAGTGTTCCTTTCAAAGTGCGTCAGGAATCAGTGGTAGGTTCCATGTCTATTTCCTTCTCTCCGTTTTGAGTGCTGTGCTGGTTTCTTGACTGTGATCCCGTCTCTCTGGTCTTCTTCTCAGCACTCTCCACCGTCTCCGTGGCCTGGGGCAGACGCAGCGCTCTCCTGCAGATGTTCTTGATGGCCGGGCTGGAGAAGTAGTAGACCAGAGGATCCAGCACACTGTTCAGGTAGGTCAGGGTGATGGTGAAGGTGAACGTGGTGGTCAGCTCCTCCATCACGGCACACACTTGGCTCTCCGTCAGGGCGTGGAGAGCCTTGTTCGTCCTGTACCACATGATGATCTGCACGATGTTACTGGGGAGGAAGCAAAGTACAAAAAGGACGACCACCACTACGAGAAAGCGTAAAGCATTCTTGGTTTTAGCCTGTTGGGCGATCTGCCTTCCCCTCAGATGCGACGTGATGCTGACAGTGCAGTAGAGAATCACAAGGAACGGCATGTAGAAGGAAAACAAAAAGGCAAATTTAAGCCAAGTCAAGTTCCCCGGGAGCTCAGTCTCGGGCAGACTCAAGCTCTGACAGTACGTGTGATTGCTGTGTTTTAAGGTGAAAATGTGAGCGTTCATGGAGATGGAGAGCAGCCACAGCACAGCCGCTCCACACATGGCTTTGGACAAGCTTAAGAAGTTGATGGGGTGATGGGGGTGGACCACGCGCATGTACCTGTCCAGAGCGATGGCCATGAGGAACAAAGTGCTGCCGCTGCGGTTCATAGCCAGCATGAAGAGGCAGATGTTACAGAAGGAGCTCCCGAAGTGCCACTCCAGCTCTGACAGGTAGTAACTGGCCCGAAACGGCAGCACCAGGATGAGCAGAAAGTCGGCCATGGCCAGGTTGAAGAGGAGCACGGTGCTGCTCTTCCAGGGCTTCAGATGAAAGCAGAAGATCCACAGGGCCAGGCCGTTCCCCAGGGCTCCCAGGATGAACTCTGAGAGCAGCAGTGGAGGCAGGACACTCCTCAGGGCCGTCCCGTTGAAGGAACACAGCATGTTGTGCTTGTTCTTCTGAAGCTCCTCTCTGTGCTCGCGATTCACACTGACTTTGTTTTATGCTCAGTGTTGTTCTTCTTGTGAAGCGTTGTCCCTGCCCCCATTTAAAGGCGTAGAAATCTGATAAAGATCTATAAAGCCCCACACCCAGACGCTATGAAGATGAAAAGGTTTTGACATGTGTTTGGCTTGTGTTAACCCTGTGATGAGTTGGCCACTGTCCAGGGTGTACCCTGCCTAAGGCCCAAAGTCATTGGGATAGGCTCCAGTCACCCGCGACCCCTAACGGGAACAATGAATGAAAGGTTTTGACATTTTTCTCATTTTGCATTTCTGTTTTTGTTTTTGAACTATTAGGGCTAAAGTTAAGGTACACTTTATTGACCCCGTAGGGAAATTTGTCCTTTGTAGTCATGTTTATTCATGTCTAAGTAAGATTAACAATATATATACTATACCTTCAAATAAATGTTTTTAAATATTGATTGACAAAAAGGTTTATCATTAAAGGTCCTATATAAAGTGTTTTTTTTATTTTTACCTTTAAGAGGGTTACACTTTATTGTTCTTTAACTGTAGGAATCTTTTAAAACCGCTGGGGAAACCTGTCGGGAGCTGCTGGCCCCACAATGTAGCGCCTGGGGACCAGCACCACATCTTTATTCAAGTCTTGCTAGCTACAAACTGTCTGCTATTATAGACTGCAAGTCTGAGATTTAAGTGGACAGATTAATCTTGTATACTAGTTTTCAAAACAAAACTATAATTTACATTGTAAAATCACAGTATTGATCTAAAATGACTGGAAACAGCACAGACTTCCTGTTTAACCCTCAGCCACCTTTTCTTTTTTCGTTTTTACCATTTTGTCATTAATGATGGGATGATCATATTTGTTATATTATTTTTATCATCTATTATTTGGATTTCCTGACTTTGTTCCACTTGTTACAAAGCCCCTGGAGCAGCTGAACATGCCATGGCTCTTTTGCTTGGAGGACGCAGGATTCAGGTTCAGCAAACGGTAAGCCTCTAGCTTTTACCATTTTCAAGACCCGAGCTGTTACGTCAGGGGTGGGCAAATATTTTGACGCAAGGGCCACATTGGATTTTTACACTTGCCTGGGGGCCGGACCATTTTACACACGCTACTACACATAGACTTAATGCCTAAAATACACAAAAAAATACTACAGAATAGCAAAAATCATTACCTTTATTTAGTGGGAACAGTGCAGTTGATCACTCCTTTTATCCAATGCATCAAAGTTTGGTGTTATTCTAGTGGTGGCTGTTCTCAAAACTGATTTTTAATGAACAAGCAGCTGCTCAGGAAACTATAAAATGACAAATGCACCACACCTAACTCATACAATTTTTTATTGAATGCTTTGCGGGCCGGATCAAAATGCCAAAGGGGCCGCATGTGGCCCCCGGGCCTTAGTTTGCCCCCCTCTGTGTTACGTGAAACCTGTGCTGTGAGTGACATGGTGAACTTTGACCTGTTTAATGGCATGTAACTTTGATGCCTTATAACAAAACCTGTGTTAGCTGGTGAGCCATGGGTGGGCTAGTTGGAGTCAAAGTCAGTAAAGCCAGTTTAAACCTGGACACACCCTTCAAAGGCGTATAGAACAGAGCCCCTCAGTGTGATCTCGTAAAGTGCTCAAAACATATGCCTTGTGCTGTTCAAAAGTGGAATTAGTTTAGATGTTGCTATTGTTTTAACGATTTTGTACAAAGTGTACCTTCTCTCATTTCCAAACACAAAAAAATAAAACAAGTAAGGCAATCCCATGTGTTCCAGTGTGACCTCAAGTGGCTTTAAGATGGATGAATACTTTATTGATCATGCAGGAAATTCAAATTTAGTTGCAGAAATATTTTCACTGCACTTCTCAGTCACCTGACTAAGCTTTAAAAACTGCCCAGTGTGCCACTTTGGTTCTTGTTTTATGCAGCCAACCACTCCTTTGCCACAGTTCAAGACAAAGAGTGGGATTTTGTTTTTTGGTGCTAGTTTTCAAAATAACACCAAAACTATAAGATGATCAAAATCATTTAATCATTACAAAAGTAATGACTACACAAACTAAATTCACTTTACATTCTTTACATGGGAAAAACAGCTTATTTTAGTTTTTTTGACATGACATGTTTTGACATGCTTGTTTTTCGAAGGGTAAAACTAAGAAAATGAACCCACTTTTTAAATTTGTGAAAAGGACATGGGTTAATGATCAACAAACAAGACGCATGTTTTTCTCCTGGATTCGTTTTACGTAAGCCCCTGTGTCCTAAAATGGATTTACGAGCAAGAGTGTGTTTTTGAGGAGGGTCTGAGAGTTAAAACTAATGCTGCTGCTGCTCCTTTTGCTTCTGCTCCTTTTGCTGCTGCTTATGGGACTGCTGAATTCTAAGTAAAGAGTTGTGGGCGGGGATAGGTGATAGGTTCTAACAGAAATTTTCGGAGCAGCTGCGGGACAATGCAGAATCACTCAAACTTGCATGAATTTATCAAAATACAACTCAGAACCAGATTATGACAGGAGAACACCATTCTGGTTAAAAGCTCTTATAAAATGACTTAACATGATGATTTGTCTTGATTTCCTTAATTTGCATGTTTCTGTTCTCCTGCTGTTCATTAATAGTTCGTTGCAACAATAGAATTTCCCCTTTATGGTTCAAATAAAGCTGATATTATGTTCAAATATCATTCAATCTAGAGACCACAGGGGAACTTCGATGTTGAGGTTTTTACACATCTTGAGATAAACTTTTGTTCTGAAATAATCATAGACCAGAAACCGATTCTTTATTTGTTGCAAGATGCAACTATTTACTTCTAAAGCTTTTGCATATTTTTGAAAATATGAAAAACTCCAAAGACAGTCAAATAAATACAAAGAAACTAGTACTTTGACTATATTCAACAAACCTTTATCACATTTTGGCACTCATAAACACACACATCACTGCTATTTTTATTGTAAATACAGGTTTGAAGCTACAATGAAACAATTAAGATTCTAATGGGAAAAAATATAGATTGCACACATATAAGTAATAAAGTCAAAGTCGGCTAAGGCTTGGTCATAGAAGACGAACACGGATGTATCAAAGAAAAAATAATTAGTACATTATATAACAACAGTTGGCAAATGACCAAACTCTTAAAAAAACATCAGAAAATGCATTATGCACATTATATTCAATTACACTGAATGAAGAAGTATATATTTAAAATGATTGTATGAAAGCCTATATTTATATTTAAAGGTGTACTATGTAACTTTGGTGGAGGTTCCATCACCTGCTTATTTCATACAAATATTATTGCTGGAATGTTCTATAGTATTAAGTGAAAAAAAAACTTGGCATAGATACATCTGAGGGAACAGTCCATTCAGTTTAATGTAGAAGAGCTGCTCTGTCTCCCACTGTTCAAAAACAACAACAAACACCCAGTTTATGATTTGACTTGAATTAATTGTGCTTAAAATAGACACAATTGGCCCGGAACCGTAATAAAAGACAGGAAAAGATGAGTTTCGTCTTGAATCAAAGGGGAGTTTCCCCCACGGCAGACCACGCCCCCTAATGACACATTGCAGATTGTATCTATCCTGTCTCCATGGAGACTGGGCTGCTGTATCACATTTTGTGCAACATTCCTGACAAAACATCTCCACCTACACACTGACATAGTGCCCCTTTAATATATTTTATCAACTTGCTAAAGCAGCTCTTAAAACAAAATAAAGTGCAGAGAGCAAGAGCAAATTAAGTACACATGTGAAATCTGAAAACACAAAAAGAGCATTAATTACAATGTCTTTACTGTAATCTCTAAGTCTATTGGCTGGTTTAGACCTGGTTTAGTCCTGGTTTGTTGCTGATTTAATCTTGGAATAGGTTCAGTTTAGACAGTTAGGACTGGTTTCGATCCACTTTAGTCCATCTTTAGATCTAGCTTTGTTCAATTTCAACACTTTTAAATTCTCAAGATTTAACATTCTGCAGTCTTTTTGACATCTTGTGTGCTTCCAGCTGATCAGAGCTGGCTGAGTGACTGTGATCCCGTCTCTCTGGTCTTCTTCTCCGCGCTCTCCACCGTCTCTGAGGCCTGGGGCAGACGCAGCGCTCTCCTGCAGATGTTCTTGATGGCCGGGCTGGAGAAGTAGTAGACCAGAGGATCCAGCACACTGTTCAGGTAGGTCAGGGTGATGGTGATGTAGAAGATGGTGGTCAGATTGTCCATGGCGGAACAAACTTCCACCGGTGACAAAGTCTGGGAGGCTGTTTTTATTTTAAACCAAATGACGACCTGAGTGATGTTACTGGGGAGAAAGCAGATAATAAAGAGCACTACCACCACAATGATGAAACACAACGCCTTTTTTATTTTGGCGTGTTGAGCGATCTGCCGTCCTCTCAGATGGGAGGTGATGCTGACTGTGCAGAATAGAATCACAACTAAGGGCACGTAGAAGGAAAACAAAAATGCAAATTTGTGCCAAGACAAAATCACATGCGCATCCTTTTTTATCTCAATGCTGAAGCTCTCGCAGTAGGTGGTGTTGCTGTGTTTTAAGGTGAAAATGTGAGCGCTCATGGAGATGGAGAGCAGCCACAGCACAGCCGCTCCACACATGGCTTTGGACAGGCTTAAGAAGTTGATGGGGTGATGGGGGTGGACCACGCGCATGTACCTGTCCAGAGCGATGGCCATGAGGAACAAAGTGCTGCCGCTGCGGTTCATAGCCAGCATGAAGAGGCAGATGTTACAGAAGGAGCTCCCGAAGTGCCACTCCAGCTCTGACAGGTAGTAACTGGCCCGAAACGGCAGCACCAGGATGAGCAGAAAGTCGGCCATGGCCAGGTTGAAGAGGAGCACGGTGCTGCTCTTCCAGGGCTTCAGATGAAAGCAGAAGATCCACAGGGCCAGGCCGTTCCCCAGGGTTCCCAGGATGAACTCTGAGAGCAGCAGTGGAGGCAGGACACTCCTCAGGGCCGTCCCGTTGAAGGAACACAGCATGTTGTGCTTGTTCTTCTGCAGAGCCTCAGCGGTGATGCTCACAGATGCATTCTGTCAGAATTATATGTTCAAAGTGACGGAGGAGGTGTCACAGGAAACAGCTGTTCCTCTTCCTATTTAAAGTAAGATGTAACATCGACTGTAGAGCAACTAATACAGCTCAATACTTACTGTACTGTACTATACTGTAACAAAGTAAATATTCAGAAACTAGAGTTGTAATGATTAAATTACTAATTGTGACTAGTCGATTGTAAAAATAGTTGTAGGCATATTTTTGATTCTTCTTTGGACTATACAGACAAACATACAAAAGGCCTTTTAGAACAAACAAGTGGGAATATTAAATGAAAATGTCAAAAACGAATAAACTATTTCTTAGTTTCATCAATAATCCACTTTATTCGTAAATATCATGTCTATCACCAGAGTAACCCTTTATTTGGGTAAAAATATGTTCCAAAAGTGTCAGTGTGCAATAGAAATAATCGTTTGGCTAATTAAAAAAAAAAAAAAAACTTGACTATTAAAGCAATCATTAGTGACAGCCGTAATCTGCACTATTGGTCCTTGCTGTAAATGTGCATTTTTCAAGACAATCGTGGCCTCAATAAAGGCCTCAGCGCTGGTCCTGCTGCGCCTGGAGGAGCAGCAGGACCAGCCCTGTTTGTCCACGTCTGTGAGGAATGTCCTGGTCAGCTGAGCAGGTGTGAAGGCTCCGCACGCACACGGAGGTCAGGCGAGGTAACTCTACAGAGACAACACAGTAAATGGTCACATTTATATAGCGCTTTTCTACCTTTTAAGGCACTCAAACCGCTTTACATTAAGGAACCAGTCACCCATTCACTCACACATTCACACACCTGTGTATGCAGACACTGAGGGCGAGGTGGGTTACAACGGCAGTATTCATCTGAAGGAGCACCACCAACCTGCGGGTCAGAGGATCTGACCACTCAACTACTCCATGTCTGGAGTGGGATTCGAACTGCCGACCTTCAGATCAGAAGGCGCCCACTCTGCCATCTGAGCTACTGCCGCCCCAGTAGGAGCAGAAGTGGGCTGCTGGAGATGAAGGCAGCAGACTGGATTAGTGGACTGGATTTTTATGAAAATTCACTGAATTTAAACCTAATCCTTTCTATTATTAGCTGCCCATGGTCTCACCATACCACATACAGAACGTGCATATTACAATGTCTGAGCTTCTGTTCCCGCTCAGGCTAATGGAGAAAATATTTTTAAGCTACAGAAACACGCTATATGTTGTTGGAAAGGTTATGTTTTTTCACAAAATGTTCATTGCATTCATTGCATGGCACAGTGTAACTCAAACAATACAGTTTTAACATTATCACAAAAAAGCATTAATGATTATTTTCTTTATTCGGGCTATGGGTGTCCAATCATGAACTGGCTCTTCCATATGAATTCTCGCGATATTTCAGAGTGATATACATGTCAGTCTGGCGTGAGCCAGGTTAGTCCAATCAGGGGTTGGTTGGTTTAGTTTTGGTCCCTAAAAATTTAGTAAAATCTATTATGATTTGACATAAAACAGCAGTACATACACATACGTATATATAGTGCTCCCTCTAAGCCTCACAAAGATGTGTCACACTCCCAGGTAAAGCCTGCAGGGGGCGCAGGGGAAACTGTGCACTATGGAGAAGCTAATTAATTTGCTAATTAGCCTCATTTACACTGTAGCGCCTGGAGGCACCAGTTGGATATAAATGAATTACAATTAAAGGCAGTGGGTGAGGACGGGTGAACATGGGTGGGCCTTTACAGGTGTTACCTGCTATCAATGAACTGGATGGAACGGTGGCTTTAATCCTTCAATTGATAATGTCATCACTTACTTCCAATGGAATTCCAGTCTCATTAACTATAATGGCACTTTGGTGAGTTTAACCTGCTCCAGGGTTTTGAATTTTGAAGCTTTTTTGAAATGAAGTGAAACTGCAGAAAAGCAATTGGTGAAATCTGGTCTTCCTCTAGATTAGGGAATATTTTTAGAAATAATTTATCTAATTATTTTCCCCATTACAATCTGGGCCTAAAAGTTAAAAAAAATGCTAGAAATATTTTATTGGTAAAAATAGTATAATATTATTTAGTGTGAAGCAGTGTTTAATTAATCAGGAGGTTCAGACTAAATCCCTTCTTCTGTTGTTTGTGTCAATAGGTTGCGTTCATGTTCCAGAATGTGATGATGTCATAACCTCCTGTTGATAACATTGGACTGAAACTTCTCAAAGGTAAATTCATAAATGTTGACCCTGATGATTTCTCTTCATTGAACTCATTGAATTACAACAAATCTGCATGTTACTATATTCATATTGGCGGCCTCCATCTGTATTAAATATTAGTGGCTGATTATCTGAGCTTTGTTTTAACATAATCTGACCAGAGAGAATTCATTTAGTTTGAGTCTGGGCAGAACTGTGTTAGTAAAAAATTATGCTTAGAAAACATTAAAAAAACATTACTTATCATAAAATACTTGATTTGAACATGAGCACATGTCAGGTTAGACTACTCGATTCACTAATGAACATAGTTTACTGACCGTATGACATCACACTCTGTTGTTACCTAGCAACCGTTGCGTACACTAGGGCAAAGCTCATCCCACTTGCATTATTATTTGACAAATGTATGACAAGACCATAACTAACCAAATGAATATGTAAGGGGCAGAAAATTCTAAATTCCAGAACGGAACAAAAGTGAAGTGGAACATGATGTGATTTGAGTGGAGAAACTGGGATTGACCTCACAATATGAAAAGAATGAAAAATCCAGCTGGGTTCAAAGTAAAAGTATTTCATATATAAAAGCCTCGGTCCATCCACATGTTTTAGAGCTCAACCCTACTTCCTTCCATTTTGTTTGTATTTGTGTAGTATTTCAAAGGGGTTTTGAAAGCGGCTGGATGACAGGTGCAAATACACACACCTGCCTGATACTGGGTCAAAACATGTCATTAAAGTCATCACTTTGCAGAGGTGCATTCTAACTGTGCTTCTGAAAGAGTTCTGAAGAAGTTTATGGTCAGCAATTAGGGAAGTTTTAAACCACAGTGTTTTGCAAAAGTAACCCACTGTCAGTAAATAATGTCACTTATATTAGCAGCATGTGAAGGCTGTCCTGGAGAGCTGCACGGCCGTCAGTCTGGGTCCACTATAACGTAGAAATATTGAGTCAAAAGTACAGACTGAAATATTCTCAAGAGAAAGTGTTTCATAAAACTACCATGCAGTTTAAATCAATCTTTTGAACACAACATCTGATTAGGATTTAGATTTAATCAGCAATGAACAGTGATATTACTGAAAATGAATGCACCCAAAACCAAGTTAAAATGCAAGATAAGCAAACGTTCACATCATTCAATACAAGCGTTTCACTTCTCATAGACTCAGAGCGGGAAGAGTGACCAAAACCTTGACTCAAAGAAAGGATGTGGTAGAGAAAAAAGGTGTGAAAAGAGCCGAACTCAAGTGATTATTACTCTGTTCTATTAAACTCCTCCTCACACTTCTGCAAAGATCTAATCGTTGTGTGTTTTGTCCTCACACACGAGGGCTGCTGCACATTTCACTGGGTCTGGGCAGAACTGTTACCTGGCAACCGTTGTGTCCACTGGGGCAAAGCTCATCTTACATACATTCTTTGGCAAATACAAATGTATGACAAGACTATAACTTTAAAGGTCTGTCAACAAAAACATTGTAAATTCCAGAATGGGACAAAAGTGAAGTGGTGATTGTGGTGAATGTGATTTGACTGAAGAAACTCAGACATCAGCTGCTTTAAACACATTTAACACAGGATTTGACTTCATTTAAAGACTTAATGACACCTAATTTTGATGGAGGCAAAATCACCTGTGTGAAGTTGGCCCCCCCGTAGTGTGCGATTGACCCCAAAATGGTGTCAAACGTTTGTGCATGCTTAGTTTTTGAGTTATTGATCACTGATTGGCACAAATATACAGTTACCCCAAACTGTCCAATTTTGTGAGATATTGATTATGGATTATGGACATTTTGGAAATATGGGTAATCTCAATGCACTGCTTTCTCCATATACTGCATATATACATATACATTCAAGTTAGTCTGAAATAACAGTTTTATATAATATTCAGGTATTGACAGATTGTCCATATGTGTCCACATATATGTTCAATCAAGATCACACCTTTTGATTCATATGTTAAAATAATTAAAATAGTCTAAATAAATACCCTTAACTCTTTAATTGTCTACATTTGGCCCTAAAGTAATTTTATTTCATAGGCCAAATAACACCAAAAGTGCATTATTAATTGATAAGATAGAGACAGACAGACTTGATAACATTGAGACAGACAGACTTGATAACATTGAGACAGACAGAATTGATAACATTGAGACAGACAGAATTGATAACATTGAGACAGACAGAATTGATAACATTGAGACAGACAGAATTGATAACATTGAGACAGACAGACTTGATAACATTGAGACAGACAGAATTGATAACATTGAGACAGACAGAATTGATAACATTGAGACAGACAGAATTGATAAGATTGAGACAGACAGAATTGATAAGATGATGGTGGATCTAATACATTTTAAACTGATAGATGTGACAAGTTGATGAATTGCTGTTGAATTATATGTGGACACATATGGACAATCTGTCAATACCTGAATATTATATAAAACTGTTATTTCAGACTAACTTGAATGTATATGTATATATGCAGTATATGGAGAAAGCAGTGCATTGAGGTTATCCATATTTCCAAAATGTCCATAATCCATAATCAATATCTCACAAAATTGGACAGTTTGGGGTAACTGTATACTTGTGCCAATCAGTGATCAATAACTCAAAAACTAAGCATGCACAAACGTGCACAAACGATGCACAAACGTTTGACACCATTTTGGGGTCAATCGCACATTTTGGGGTGAATCGGGCACTCCGGGGGGGCCAACTTCACACAGGTGGCAAAATATTCACTTACAACAAATTATACTTAATACTACTAATAATGTTATAATAATGTTCTCATAGTTTGTTGTAAAAACTTAAAGCCATTAGCATTTAGAAAGTATTATTTCATATAAAAGCCTCCGTCCATCCACATGTTTTAGAGCTCAACCCGACTTCCTTTCGTTTTGTTTGTATTATTTGTGTAGTATTTCACACCTCCCAGATTCAAAAGGCTTTTGAAAGCGACTTGACTCATGCTGGTAATAACACTGAAAATGAATGCACCCAAAACCATGAAAAGTCATTTTATCTAAAATTAAAATGCAAGATAAGCAAACGTTCAACATCATTCAATACAAGTGTTTTCACCATCGACTCAGAGCGGGAAGAGTGACCAAAACCTTTACTCAAGAAAGGGATGTGGTACGAATATAACAGAGTAGACTCGGTTATATTAAACTCCTCCTCACACTTCTGCAAACATCTGATGGTTGTGTGTGTTTTAGTTGTCCTCACACACGAGGGCTGCTGCACATTTCACTTCTGTTTTGAGCATATTTCCTGCCGACCGTCTGTATGTAGTCTGAGTCTGACAGGATGTGCTCGTCGTCGTTGGTGATAAAAGTGCCTGTCTTTGTTTTATACAGTTTAAGAAGCCTTGGAGACAGGATATTTTGTTCATCTTCCATCAATATTGACCCCTCAAAAATGAAATCATGTCTCTCAAGGGGCTTTCCAAAATGAATAAAAATTAAAACTGCAATTAGGGCTTCAAGATTAATCGTAATCAAAACTGCAGCATGAATGGTCGCCATGAGCAAAGTGCAAAGGCTGCAGTATCACGATTTCCTCTACAAACAACAAATGATCTTGTGTTATTCTGCATAAAAACTGCTCACCTGTAGATTAGATCAATACAAACATCTTCTGAATACAGACAGTTCATCATCCTTGTTCAGTCTTCTGTTCAATTCTCCTGGTGGTGTTTAACGTTGCCGTGGGCGCCGCCATCTTTTATCCGTTGTATTAGTTAACACAGGGCAGACGAGCTCAACAGAAAATAAGTTCTACGGACTAATAAGTTGTTTTCAGGCCGCCGAGGAAATCGGTTTATTGCTTTTATTTATTCAAGACTTGTTGTTGCATGTGAACATTAAACATTTTACACAAATCATTCTACTTTATATAACGTTTTAGTGGCGAGGCTGTCCCTTGTTCACCGTTGTCAAACCGAAGTGTGTTCACTACAGGAGTGTGGATCTGTGGCAAAAAGAGGCAAAAGTGGGCGGGGCGGAACAAGGTGGATAGACCCTTTAAGACGCTAGGTCATCAAAATTCCAGAATGGAGATGATTGGAGGTAAAATGAAGTTGTTTTTCAACGATTAGCTCACATTAGATCTATATTCTAATGGTTTTAGCTTGAAAAAAAAATCTATTTTATCGTCTAGTGTATATATATATTAGGGCTGTAGTCGACTGAAGAAATGCTTGGTCGACTGAAGACCTTCCCTATCGACCGATTAATAGACTAAAAAGGGGTGTGGCAAAACTATGAAGTGTCACTCTGTATTTGGCCCAAACTGCACTCAAAAAAACACAACTGCGCAGGAAAAAAAAACTATTTATACAGAAATGTACTAGGAAACAGTGTATTTATATGTTAGAGATTTATAAATTAGATTAAACTCACGATTCACTTCAAAATCTTTAGCTAACCCACTCCGTAGCTTCGCTTTTTCACAGTTTTTGTCATATAAATCCTTTTAATCAAAATAATGAAACAATGAAATGAATGAAAAATGACTGTGGGCTGAACATTTTTGTAAGTATTTGTCCAGCCTATACGTCTGGATTGTTCCTTGATCAAACATGCAAAGAGTTTCTCATAATTTCGTAAGACATAATGTAAAAGACAATACTAAATGTGTTTAAAGCTGCTCTGATGTCCCTCACATGTTTTCGCTTTTACTTTGACTAAAGCACCTGGATTTTTCCCATTTCGTGATATTGTGAAGTTAATCCCAGTTTATCCAGTCACATCACATTATGTTAGTTCAAAATGACACGCTATACTAATTCAATGAAGGTTCAGGTTAGCTATTCTTCTTAAATCATTCTGTTTGATCCATCCTCCAGTGCTGCCGGGGTTAAGTCTGCCAGGAGGCGGCCGGGACCCATCCTCAGCTCTTAGTCCGGTCTTGGTCAGCTGGAGGATTTGACCTGTGGAGCATGTTTTGGGTTGATGGAGGAAAACCCTCTGTTTCTGCCACTGCTCCATCCAAATGACTTGAAGAGCCTCTGTGTGCAATGCTTTATTAAGGCTTCATATGGAAAACAAGTTCATTTATCATTTTGTTTGCCGGTATTTCTATTCACAGAGGGCTCTCAGATTGCAGCCGCGGCACCCTGAGGACTGGAGCCGTTTCCAGCAGACTACAGTCAGTCAGTGAGATTTTGATCATCTATTGTCCAGATATACTGCGGTGACATGGAGGCGTGGGAGGTGGTGACGCAGGATTACTCACATGTTCCGGTGAAAGGAAACACTCCAGGTTTGTTTGTGCTGAGGAAACATGACGACAACAAACAACACGAGGTTAAACACTCTGTTTACAGGAGGAGGCATCTAAAGCTGTACCATGAAAATGGGATTTTTAAACCCTAATCCTTTGTAATATTATAGCACTAAAAGTTCATTAGGGCATTTTAGAGAACTATCGTTAATACAGTAACCTCACAAAATCACAATAAATGCCTGCTCTTGTTTTGAATGAGGGAAAAAAATGGTGATTGATTTAGTAAGAGGGAAAAAATGTGATATATATTTTTTGCCTTGTGGCCCAGAAGAGTGTGAAGTTCTTGGTCTGTCCCTGCTGCAACATTTAAAGTCTTTGTGGCTCCAACACTGTGTGGTTCAGTAACATTACAGCCAAAAAGGAGATGGCTTTAAATATTGTTGTCCACTCACAAACAAACAAAAGTATATTGTGTTATTGTGGCCTGCATGATCTTGTGGCTTTTTACGAATGTGGACTTTTAAACCGAGATCTTAAAGTCATAAACAACTTCGCCGGTCACGCTGGCAGAGCCATGTTGGAGCGTCCTCCTTCAAGACATCGCTCTAATAAATGTAAAACACCTCGTCATTCTAAAAGCTCTTGCTGCGAGCTTGAACAATGCACTTTGATCAAGTTTTTTTTTTTTGTAATTTAATCTTTTCAGCTTGCATATTTCTCAGTTAAAATGTTTGTGTACTTTCAGTGTTTTGTAATTCATGTTCATTGTTATGTTTTGTTTTTTTTGTAAAATGGATAGAATACTATGGTGACTCTGATCTCTTTCAGCTTCTTGGGCCTTTGCTTTCCAACCTGCACCACATGGACCAGGAGATTTGTACATCTCTGGCTCTGACTTCACGCTGGACAGTGCTCAGCGCTCAGGGCTTGACCTCATCTTGGTCAGGACCTCAAGTCAGAGGATTTTATCTATTGTACATGTTTTGGCTTGATGGGGGAAACCGGAGGAAACTCACCCGGACATGGGAGAAACATGCAAACTTCATACAGAAAGGCCCGGGAATTGAACCTGCAACATTCCTGTAGTGAAGCTCAAGTGGTAGCTACTATTACTACGACTACAGTCTGACTTCTGTAATGCTGGACCAATCAGATACCTGCTAGGTTTAAGTGAAGTCGTTCAACTGTTTCCGATGGATTAAATTATATTTTGAAAGGAAATGTCAATGTGTTTTTTCAAATATGGAACCCAGTGCTCAGTTATATTGGAGAAGACTTAGCTACAACAATTATGAAAGGATTTGCCATTATATGAAGAGCTGTATGTATGTGTATACATGTACACACTTGTGTGTGTGTGTAGGTATATATATATATAATACACACAAACAAATACACAGGTATAAGTTATATATGTGCATGTATAAATGCATCAATATACAACAACTGAAACCAGTGGAGATCCTGAAGTGAGTGTGTGAGAGTGTGAGCTGGTTTGTGGGTGAATGTTAACTGTTCATGGCTGAATGTTGAGAATGCATGTGGGGGATGGGGTTATTATGTTGTATTCTTTGTACATTTAGTTTGTTTTGCTTTTGTTTTTTGGTCGGGACAGTGCATGTTAATGAACATACATGATATACATGCTGTAAACACACCAGATTGTAGCCTTGGGCTAATATCCATCTGTTGTCCCACATTCAGTCTCACAACACTCTCATTCATACACCAGCCAATGAATATTATCATTCATTCACACACACAGACAAGGACAGACAACCATTCACTCTCACATTCACACACTATGGACAATTTAGAGTTTCCAATTAACCTACACAGTCATGTCTTTGTGTTACTTAAGTCTTCATATTCCAAAATTGTGTACAGTGAGAAGTAACACATCTGTAATAGAGTAATGATTTGAATGGAAAACTAACTAAAATGAAAAGAAAGAAAGTGAAGTCGTACTGCAGCAAAATGTTTGTGGTTTTATAGCCATTCAAAAAAACAACCACAGCTGAGACTTTTTCCATTTGTGCAGTAATATGTTTTAATTAAAAAAAAAATTCTTCAACAGATGCTTTTCTAGTTCTGGCAAGAGGATAAGACAAGTGAAATTAAAAACATACAGTGTAGTAACACAAAAACACTTTTCGTTGAATTTATTCATTCATTTCTCCCACTTGTTCCCGTTAGGGGTCGCGGGTGACTGGGGCCTATCCCAGTGACTTTGGGCCTTGGGCGGGGTACACCCTGGACAGTGGCCAACACAGAGACATGGACATTTATTCATGTACTCAAGGCAATTTAGAGTTATCAATGAACCTACACAGTCATGTCTGTGGACAGTGGGAGGAGCCCATGAGACAACCCACGGTAAATCGGGGAGGAGATTCACCCAGACTCCACCCAGAGCGATCATGTGACGTTGGTCTGGTCCAGGATTGGAACCCACGATCTTCTTATTGGGAAGCAGGAGCTCTAACCGCTCTGCCACCCTCTTATTTCAGAGCCAGTAATTTTGGATGCTGGTTTGATGTTATATGTCTTTTCAGTAGCCTATACAGGAACTCAGGATGTGAGGTCAAAGGTCAGAAGGATGGAAGGCACAGTGATTAGCAGAGGGTGGGACACTGGTGTGTTTGTCCACCGGAAAAGGCGTGGATGAAGTGTGGTCCTGCTCCCGAACTTAGATAACAAACGTATCTTCATGAAATGAATACAGTTTTCTGGGAGTCAGATCATGATTTCAGTTTGATAGATTCATTCATATGCACTGTCTGTTTTCCTATTGTCTTTAAGAGGTTAGAGGCTCCTCAGGCTTTGGAACGACCCATCTGAGGAGATTAGGCACTATCTGTATCATCTTTCTTAAATCCCACTTTTATCAAATGCCATTCCTTTAACTGTTCTAATTGTACTTATTTATTATTTCTCTAATTATTGTTACTGCTTTCCTCTTGCTGTGACTTTCTCTATATTTTGGTTGTTCTCTTTTTTCTTTAGTGTTCTTGCTCTACAAATAAAGATTCATTATTATTAGAATTATTATTGTTGTTATCATTATCATCAAGTATAATCATCTGCTTCTTCAAGAAAGTTCACACTTTTCCGTGAGTGGTTAAATCCTCACTCAGAGCATAACGTGGGTCAGAAAAAGTGTCTGTTTGGACAGACAGCTGCATTCAATCGAAAAAGGGTTAATCACATACATAAGAAGAGCTCACAATGTGAACTTTTATAACTATATTGTATATTTATAACTATTATTTTAGCCAAAGCGACTGCGTGGGTGTCATCTTCACACAATCAAAGTGTATCTGGCCTGCAAGAATAAATAGCCCTTATAAAAATAGTGCTTTGTAAGGTTAAGCCTTAAAACATCAGGAGGCTGCAATGCCTTCATTTTTGCTTTATGAATCTAAAACGTACCTTTTATGATGGGACTAGTAAAGTATGCAGTGTAATTCTTCCTCCCCCTAGTGAAAATATTCTGCAAATGCAACTGTTTTTATTCACACAAAATATACATAATTGTTGTGAAGAAGGTCTGACCTCTGAGACTGTCAAAATGTACATAGGCTGCACAGGAGGCTTTGGTGTTTCTTTCATGTGGGTTCCTGCTTGCCACTGATATCTGGCGACCCTGTCGTGGAGCTACCTTTATGCAGAACAGAGGTCAAGTCACTTATTAAAGGATTCATAATGACTGAAGTCATTCTGGAATAGAACAAACAAAGGGGGACATTTCTATGCTCTTCAGAAGACACAGGGCGGGCCAGCAGAGGGAGCACCATATTTCATCTTTTATTTGGTTGAGAATATATTTAAAAAGTATCAATCAATCAATCAAACTTTATTTGTATAGCACTTTTCCATCCATCCATCCATTTTCTTCCGCTTATCCGGGGCCGGGTCGCGGGGGCAGCAGTCTAAGCAGGGAGGCCCAGACTTCCCTGTCCACGCACACTTCCTCCAGCTCTTCCGGTGGGATCCCAAGGCGTTCCCAGGCCAGCCGAGAGACATAGTCCCTCCAGCGTGTCCTGGGTCTACCCCGGGGCCGCCTCCCGGTGGGACACGCCCAGAACACCTCCCTAGGGAGGCGTCCAGGAGGCATCCGGAACAGATGCCCGAGCCACCTCAGCTGGCTCCTCTCGACGTGGAGGAGCAGCGGCTCTACTCCGAGCTCCTCCCGTGTGACTGAGCTCCTCACCCTATCTCTAAGGGAGCGCCCAGCCACCCGGCGGAGGAAGCTCATTTCGACCGCTTGTATCCGCGATCTTGTCCTTTCGGTCATTACCCAAAGCTCATGACCATAGGTGAGGGTCGGAACGTAGATTGACCGGTAAATCGAGAGCTTCGTCTTTCGACTCTGTCTTCACTACAACGGTCCGATACAGCGCCCGCATCACTGCAGACGCTGCACCGATCCGCCTGTCAATCTCACGCTCCATCCTTCCCTCACTCGTGAACAAGACCCCGAGATACTTGAACTCCTCCACTTGAGGCAAGGACTCTCCACCCACCCGGAGAGGGCAAGCTACCTTTTTCCGGTCGAGAACCATGGCCTCGGATTTGGAGGTGCTGATCTTCATCCCAGCCGCTTCACACTCGGCTGCAAACCGTCCCAGTGCATGCTGCAGGTCCTGGTTTGAGGAAGCCATCAGGACGACATCATCCGCAAACAGCAGAGATGAGATCCTGTGGTTCCCAAACCGGACGCCCTCCATGCCCTGACTGCGCCTAGAAATTCTGTCCATAAAAACTATGAACAGAACCGGTGATAAAGGGCAGCCCTGGCGGAGTCCAACATGCACTGGGAACAGGTCTGACTTACTGCCAGCAATGCGAACACAGCTCCTGCTCCGGTCGTACAGGGACCGGACAGCCCTTAACAAAGGGCCCCGGACCCCATACTCCCCGAGCACCCCCCACAAGGCGCCCCGGGGCACACGGTCGAATGCCTTCTCCAGATCCACAAAGCACATGTGGACTGGTTGAGCAAACTCCCATGAACCCTCGAGCACCCGATGGAGAGTATAGAGCTGGTCCAGTGTTCCACGACCGGGACGAAAACCACACTGCTCCTCCTGAATCCGAGGTTTGACTATCGGTCGGATTCTCCTCTCCAGTACCCTGGAATAGACCTTACCGGGGAGGCTGAGGAGTGTGATCCCCCTGTGATTGGAACACACCCTCCGGTCCCCCTTCTTATACAGAGGGACCAGTATAGCACTTTTCATACATTTAAAATGTAGCTCAAAGTGCTTCACATATACAACAATTAGCAACAGACAAAATAACCTTAGGGTTATAGAGAACATAAAAATTAGAATGTGAGAATATGCATAGAAATACAAATTAGGGTGTTGTGAATAGACATAAGGGAAGAATTAAAAACATAACACAAAGGAACCTGACTAAAAGTGATTTCACTCATATTTAAGTTTTAATTATAGGCTAATTTAAAAAAGTATGTTTTAAGTTTACTTTAAAACATATGAACACTCGCAGCAGACCTCAGTTCCTCAGGTAGGCTGTTCCATAAATGAGGGCCGTAGAAACTGAACGAGGCCTCACCGTGCGTTTTAGTTTTAACTCTTGGTACAGTTAAAAGATTACTACCTGATGACCTGAGGGTCCGAGAGGGCTCGTATGGTAAAAGCAGATCAGTTAAATAGATTGGATTGAGACCATTAAGAGCTTTAAAAACCAATAAAAGTACTTTAAAATCTATCCTGAAACAACATAAACTAGAAATGGTGGTTTGACTAGTCCAGTGATTCCCAACCAGGGGGGCGCAGAGATTGCAGGGCGTCCCCAGAACCTTGTCTGGCCAGAGGGTTAAAGTTACTGCAAATAAAAAAATACAAATTTAAATTTAATTAAAAAATTTAAATTGGATTTTTTTTTTAATGTAGCACATTTAAGAAACTTCAGCTGACCAAAGTGCTTCACATACAGAGAAATTAAAAATACAATACAGTACATGACAAAGCACAAAAAAACATTATAGGAAAAGCACAAGATAATAAAATATAAAATATCAAGACAAACTGTCTAGCTAGTAATATTATATAGCAGGGAAAAGAGGTGGGTTTTTAGTGGAGACTTAAACTGAGTAAGAGACTCGGAAGATCTGACAGCAGAGGGAGACTGTCCCACAGAAAAGGCTGTGTCACCTCTAAGTCTGGCTTTAGGCTCAGCAGCAGGAGCGGCTCAGACCTCAGGGCCCTGGGCGGAACGTACTGTAGTGACTCCCTCAGATAAGGTGGACCCATAAAGTGCAAACATTTAGAGACAATCAATAACATTTTCAATTTCACCCAAAATGCAATGGGGCGCCAATGCAGGTAGCACAGAACAGGCGTGATGTGCTCTCTCTTAGTTCTTGTCAGCAGACGAGCTGCAGCATTCTGGACGTCCTGTAAGCGCTCCCTGGTCCAACCCACATACAAAGAATTACAATAATCCAGGCGGGACGTTACAAATGCGGGAATTGCTTTTTCAGTTTCCGCCAGTGGAAGATAAGGCTTTATTTTGGTCAGGAGCCTCAACTGGAAGAAGCTTGACATCCCTCCCAGATTCCTCACTGAAGGACGACAATACGAGGACAGAGGACCCTCACACTGTCACGACCAAGCACTGGGTTATAGTTTGGCCAAAAGGGACAATTTCACTTTTATTTTGATTTAGGTTTAGGAAGTTGGTACTCATCCAGGTCTCACTGACACAGTCCTGCAGGGAAGTAACATCATCACCACTGGTATTTGTTTGTCTGAAATAAAGGCTTCTTAGTGATAGATGTATTTTGATATTTGTCTGTATATACATATTTATATATTTTAAATTTGTATAATGTAATAAAGTTTCAGGTTCAATAAGGTTTGGATTCAAGGAAAAAAAAAATAGATGACCAATCGACCACTAAAATAATAGCAGCTCTAACTAAAACAATGACATCCTTCACTCACATGATGTTGGCCAAAATAACAGTGGGAGGGATCTGGGAAGCAATGGTTTCATGGCCTAAAACAAGCTTGGGAACTGTGATGTGTTCAGTGTGTAATCCCAGTTAAAAAAAGTGAATCAGTCCAAAATGTTATCTGTTGTCCAGAGTCCAGAGCCAAGAGAAGAGCTACTGATTTATGATTTTTTTTTTTAATGATTTTTTATATACTGCTGCTGTGACTGAAGCTGCTATTGCTGCTGCTGCTGCTGCTGCTGTGACTGCTGCTTCTATGATTGCTGCTGCTGCTGCGACTGCTGTTACTGCTGCTTCTGCTGCTTCTGCTGCTGCTGCTGCTGCTGCGACTGCTGTTACTGCTGCTGCTGCAATTGCTGCTGCTGCTGCGACTGCTGCTGCTGCTGCTGTGACTGCTGCTGCTGCTGCTGTTACTGCTGCTTCTATGATTGCTGCTGCTTACTCCTGGGACTGCTGTTGCTGCTGTGACTGCTGATTAGACTGCTGCTGCTGTTACTGCTGCTGTGACTGCTGCTGCTTAGACTGCTGCTGCTGTTACTGCTGCTGTGACTGCTGCTGCTTAGACTGCTGCTGCTGTTACTGCTGCTGTGACAGCTGCTACTGCTGTGACTGCTTCTGTGAATGCTGCTGCTGCTTTGACTGCTGCTGCGACTGTTCCTGCCGCTGTGACTGCTGCTGAGACTGCTGCTGCTGCTGTGACTGCTGCTGCTGTGACTGCTGCTGCTGCTATGACTGCTGCTGTGACTGCTGCTGCTGCTGCTCTGACTGCTGCTTTGACTGCTGCTTTGACTGCTGCTCCTGCTGTGACTGCTGCTGCTGCTGTGACTGCTGCTGTGATTGCTGCTGCTGCTCTGACTAATGCTGTGACTGCTGCTTTCGCTGCTGCTGTGACTGCTGTGACTGCTGCTGCTGCTGCTGCTGCTGCTGTGACTGCTGCTGCTGCTGCTGCTGCTGCTGCTGATGTGACTGCTGGTAGTGCTGCTGCTCCTGCTGCTACTTAGACTGCTGCTGCTGTTACTGCTCCATATGCTGCTGTGATTGCTGCTGTTGTTGTTGCTGCTGCTGCTGTGACTGCTGCTGTCTTCTAGACCCCCACAATCCCCAGACCCATAGCCCTCAGACCCACAGACCCCAGACCCACAGCTCCCAGACCCACACAACCCACAGCTTCTAGACCCCCACAACTCTCAGAGCCACAGCCCCCAGACCCACAGCCCCAAAACCCACAGCTCCCAGACCCCAACAACCCACAGCCCCAAGTCCCATCCCACAACCCATAGATCCCAGACCCCCACAACCCACACCTCCCAGACCCCCACAACCCACACCTCCCAGACCTGCAGCCCTCAGACCCACACCTCCCAGACACCCACAGCCCCCAGACACACAATCCCCAGACACACAATCCCCAGAACCACAGGCCCCACACCCAGAGCTCTCAGACACCCAGCCTCTAGACCTACAGACCCTAGACCCACAGCTCCCAGGCCCACAACCCACAGCTCCCATACCCCCACAAACCACAGCTACGAGACCCCCACAACTCACAGCCCCCAGACCCCCACAGCCCCAAGACCCACAGCTCCCAGACCCCCACAACCCCCAGACCCACAGCTCCCAGACAAATACCAGGTGATGTGACCCTACAAAAGAGCAACAGGAGGGAAAAAGTATTGAAAGTTACACAAACACCATACAGTACTGGTATAACATAAGTTTATCTGTTTATAGAAAAGTAGAGTGTATTTATTTGTCTGTTATTCTTCCAGTGAGATGGAACTTTTGACAGTGGAGAGATGGAGAGGAGGAGGAGGCTGTTATCCATGTCCTCATATAAAATACAGGTTTGTCATCAAAATATGGATTGTATATTTGTCCTTCTTCCAAGTACATTGAAGCAAAGAAGTTTTCAACTCTAAGTTCAATGTTTGTGAGTTTTTTGGGTTTTCATTTACCTTGATCTGTGTCCAGGTGTCACTGCCGGTTTTTCTGGAACCTGCTTGCCTGCCCGCCTCGATGCCCGCCTTCCTGCCTGACTAGGAGCTGTGGGTCTGGGGGCTGTGGGTCTGGGGGTTGTGGGGGTCTGGGAGCTGTGGGTTGTGGGTCTGGGGGCTGTGGGTCTGGGGGTTGTGGGGGTCTAGGAGCTGTGGGTTGTGGGTCTTGGGTTGTGGGGGTCTGGGAGGTGTGGCTTGTGGGTCTGCGAGCTGTGGGTCTTGGGGCTGTTGGTTGTGAGTCTGGGGGTTGTGGGGGTCTAGGTGTGGATTGTAGGTCTTGGGGCTGTGGGTTCTCCTAGACCGACAACCCACAGCCCCAAGACCCACACAACACACAGCTCCGAACCCACAACCCACACCTCCCACAGCTCCCAGACCCTCAGTTCCCAGACCCACAGCCCCCAGACCCACAACCCACAGCTCCCAGACCCACACAACCCACAGCTTCTAGACCTCCACAACCCCCAGACCCGAAACTCACAGCCCTCAGACCCACAGCCCCTGGACCCACAACCCCGAAACCCACAGCCCTCAGACCCACAGCCCCTGGACCCACAACCCCGAAACCCACAGCCCTCAGACCCACAGCCCCTAGACCCACAGCTCCCAGACCCACAACCCACAGCTCCCACACCCAGAGCTCCCAGACCCCACAGCCCCCAGACCCACAGCCCCAAGACCCACAACCCACAGCTCCCAGGTCCACAACGTACAGCTCCCAGCCCCCATAACCCACAGCTCCCAGACCAACAACCCACAGCTCCCAGACCCACAACCCACACCTCCCAGAACCCCACCATCCCCAGACCCAAAGCCCCTAGGCCCACAGCCCCAAGACCCATAACCCACAACTTCCAGACCCACAATCCACTGGAAACGCACAGGTCCTAGAGACACACAATTTCTGTAGATGCACACTTCCTTGAGACTCACAGAAATGTGAGACGCAAAGAAACGCACAGGTCTTGGAGACACACAGGTCCTGGAGACGCACAGGTCCTGGAGACGCACAGGTCCTGGAGACGCACAGGTCCTGGAGACGCACAGGACTTGGAGACACACAGGTCCTGTAGATGCACAGGTCTCCGGACATGGAGATATTTTAGTGCTAACATTAGAATAGATTGTGTCCTAAATGGGTTCTGTAATTCTTTGTAACATGCTGCTGTTTGGGATAACGTTAAACTTGGACAAAAATGGTGAGTACTGAATCATTGATATTCACACATTACTTTATAGATTGATTGTTTTGGTTTTTCTTTTGCTTTTTTAGCTTCCAACACCAGGTGATGTGACCCTACAAAAGAGCAACAGGAGGGAAAAAGTATTGAAAGTTACACAAACTTCATACAGTACTGGTATAACATAAGTTTATCTGTTTGTACAAAAGTGTACAAGAGTGTATTTAATTGTCTGTTGTTCTTCCAGTGAGATGGAACTTTTGACAGTGGAGAGATGGAGAGGAGGAGGAGGCTGTTATCCATGTCCTCATATAAAATACAGGTTTGTCATCAAAATATGGATTGTATATTTGTCCTTCTTCCAAGTATATTGTATAATTGTGTTTTTATAGGGATAGAAATGGGAGTGATATCAAAGCAAAGAAGTTTTCAACTCTAAGTTCAATTTTTGTGAGTTTTTTGGGTTTTCATTTACCTTGATCTGTGTCCAGGTGTCACTGCCGGTTTTTCTGGAACCTGCTTGCCTGCCCTCCTCGATGCCCGCCTTCCTGCCTGACTAGGAGTTGTGCGTCTGGGAGCTGTGGGTTGTGGGTCTGGGGGTTGTGGGGGTCTGGGGGTTGTGGGGGTCTGGGAGCTGTGGGTTGTGGGTCTGGGAGCTGTGGGTTGTGGGTCTTGGGATTGTGGGGCTCTGGGAGGTGTGGCTTGTTGGTCTTGGGGGTCTCCCAGCCCCCCACAACACCCAGACCCACAACCCACACCTCCCAGATCCACACAACCCAAAGCTTCTAGACCCCCACAACCCCCAGACCCACAGCCCCGAAACCCACAGCCCTCAGACCCACAGCCACTACACCTACAGACCTTAGACCCAGAGCTCCCAGACCCACAACCCACAGCTCCCATACCCACACAACCCACAGCTTCTAGACCCCCACAACCCTCAGAGCCACAGCCCACAGCCCTCAGACCCACAGCCCCTAGACCCACAGCTCCCCGACCCCAACAACCCACAGCTCCCAGACCCCCACAAACCACAGCCCCAAGTCCCATCCCACAACCCATAGCTCCCAGACCCCCACAACCCACACCTCCCAGACCCCCACAACTCCCAGACCCACATCTCCCACACCCACAACCCACACCTCCCAGACCCCCACAACTCCCAGACCCACATCTCCCACACCCACAACCCACAGCTCCCAGACCCCCACAACACCCACATCCCACAGCTCCCAGACCGACATCCCACAGCTCCCAGACCCCCACAACTCCCAGACCCACAGCTCCCACACCCACAACCCACAGCTCCCAGACCCCCACAACCCCCAGACCCACAGCTCCCAGACAAATACCAGGTGATATGACCCTACAAAAGAGCAACAGGAGGGAAAAAGTATTGAAAGTTACACAAACACCATAAAGTACTGGTATAACATAAGTTTATCTGTTTGTACAAAAGTAGAGTGTATTTATTTGTCTGTTATTCTTCCAGTGAGATGGAACTTTTGACAGTGGAGAGATGGAGAGGAGGAGGAGGCTGTTATCCATGTCCTCATATAAAATACAGGTTTGTCATCAAAATATGGATTGTATATTTGTCCTTCTTCCAAGTATATTGTTTAATTGTGTTTTTATAGGGATAGAAATGGGAGTGATCTCAAAGCAAAGAAGTTTTCAACTCCAAGTTCAATTTTTGTGAGTTTTTTGGGCTTTCATTTACCTTGATCTGTGTCCAGGTGTCACTGCCGGTTTTTCTGGAACCTGCTTGCCTGTCCGCCTCGATGCCCGCCTTCCTGCCTGACAAGGAGCTGTGGGTTGTGGGTCTGGGGGCTGTGGGTTTGGGAGCTGTGGGTCTGGGGGTTGTGGGGGTCTGGGAGCGGGGGGTCTGGGAGCTGTGGGCTGGGGGGGCCTGGGAGGTGTGGCTTGTGGGTCTGCGAGCTGTGGTTCTTGGGGCTGTGGGTTGTGAGTCTGGGGGCTGTGGGGGTCTAGGTGTGGATTGGGGGCTGTGGGTTCTCCTAGACCCACAGCCCCAAGACCCACACAACCCACAGCTCCCAGACCCACCCCGCCCCGACCCCCACAACCCCCAAACCCACAGCTCCCACACCCACAGCTCCCATACCCCCACAACCCCCAGACCCACAGAACCCAGACCCACAGCCCTCAGACCCACAGCCCTCAGACCCACAGCTCCCAGGCCCACAACCCACAGCTCCCAGGGCCGCAACCCACAGCTCCCAGACCCACAACCCACAGCTCCCAGACCCACAACCCACACCTCCCAGACCCCCACAACCCCCAGACCCACAGCTCCCACACCCACAGCTCCCAGACCCACAGAACCCAGACCCACAGCACTCAGACCCACAGCTCCCACACCCACAGCTCTCAGACCCCCACAACCTTCAGACCCACAGCCCCCAGACCCACAACCCACAGCCCCAAGACCAATAACCCACACCTCCCAGACCCCCACAACGTCCAGCTCCCAGCCCCACAGCCCCCAGACCCATAACCCCAAGACCCACAATCCACACCTCCCAGACCCACAACCCACTGATCCCAGACTAAAAACTCACAGCTCCCAGACCCACAACCCACAGCTACCAGACCCACAACCTACCCCTCCCAGACCCACGGCCCCCAGACCCACAACCCACCCCTCCCAGACCCACAACACATTACACAAAATAAACAGCTGTGATTTACAGAAGATTTGTTTTTATGTGTTGTGAATTTGTTTGGTGGTAACACTCCCTCTTTTTCTTTGTTTAATTTGACTGCTGTTGGTGCTCTTGGGTGTAGAGTACTGTTGGTCTTGGATGTTGGATCAGACGCTATTTTTACCTGTTTTTCAATGAATGAAACAAACGTTTCTCCTGTTTGTGGGTAAATCAAGTTCTTTCATGTGAGCTATGTGTTCAGTCAGGTTTGAGCATCCTGTGAGAAATGACCACTTTAATATCATCACCTTTTATTGATGGCCAGTTATTAATCTTTTACATGTATGCATGTGCAATGTTATGTTCATTTCCAAAATGCTCAGCAAGAAGACTGTTGGCTCAGCAGTAGCCCTGTTCTGCAGGTAAGTGCTGGCAACTGTGAACCAGGTCTCTCGGCTGCCCCCTGGTGTATTGCTTGAGAAAATGCAGACAGTCGCTCAAAGACTCGAGGTCTCATAAACAGGGATGTTTCGTGGGGGCAGGACTGAGCTCAAGTTTTGTTGGACCAACATGGCAGTGATGTCATTTTGTCTTTGCATTATGTCCATTATACCTGCTTGATTGTTTGATTGTGGTTGCACCAGAACATTGTCACATAGAATGGGCTCAGCAACTCAGAATCAACATTTTTATTTTGATACACATATTGAATTGCATTTTGTTTGGGACAAACAACTGGTGGTTGCACAGTGGTGGTAACATGCACATCTTTGTCCTTTTGCTCTGGCACAAATATATCAGCACTTGGATTTCATTGGATTGCTTCGGTGACATAGTGCTTAGAGACGTAGGAGTTCATGCCGATGGAGATTTTGGACACTTTGGAGCCACAGTGAGATATGAAATATGTCAACTACAATTGATAATATGTTAGAGTGTGTTACTGTTGAAATCCTTTTGGAAAAGCAAAAAAAAGTTTCTGTCTGTTGTATGTACAGGACACCTGGTTCATCTTTGGATAAATTTAATGAGTTCATATCTAATCTGTTTCATTCAATTGGAAATAAGACCTATATTGTCTGTGGTGACTTAAATGTTAATTTACTTAATCCAGGAGGACACGGGGGGACCACAGACTTTATAAATACAATTTACAGAAATACATTATTTCCAATAATAGTAAAACCAACTAGGATAACAACGACATCTGCAACATTAATTGATAATATTTTTACTAATGAAATTGGAAAAATTGATGGAGGTCTTCTGTTAACAGATATTAGTGATCATCTTCCAGTTTTTGCTATTTTTCATAATATTTTTAAGACGTCCGGTAGAAAAACTAGTTGTACTAGAACAACTAGACATAGAACACCTGAAGCTGTTGAAATTTTGCAAATGGAATTAAGCAATTATAATTGGGAAGAGATTTATATGTATGAAAATCCAAATGAAGCATATGATATCTTTTTAGCAAGATTAACAGAAATGTATAATTATCGTTGTCCTCTTGAAACAATAACTTATAAAAGTAAAATCTCGAAACCATGGTTTACAAAAGGAATAATAAAAGCATGTAAAAAGAAAAATCAATTATACAGGAAATTCTTAAAATTTAGAACGTATGAGACTGAAAATAAATATAAAGAATATAAGAATAAGTTAGTCAATATAATTAGAAACAGTAAGAAAGATTATTATACAAAATTTTTGATGCAACATAAACAAAATATTCAGGGAACATGGAAAGTACTTAATAACTTAATACACAAGCAACAACATAAAAATAACTATCCAACTAACTATCCAAATTGTTGTGATTAGATGTTTTGAGTCGGGTGCTGTGATGGTTGGGAGGGAAGGGTGGGGAAAATAAGCTTTGGCTTCCCCCCAGACCTTGTTGATTAGCATAAGCTTGTCTTTTGTGTTTTTCTTTTCTTTTTATTATTATATTTTTTTATGTAAAGTGTGTGTTTAAATTCAAATTTATGCTGATCAATAAAAAAACAAAAACAAACTGATGTCCAAGACACGGAGCTTTGCATTTGCAGCAGGAAGTTGCGTTTCAAGTTCGAGCTGTTCCTTTTGCCTTTTTAATTTTTCACTTTCCATTTTTATTTTCTTTTTTTTCTTGTGCCTCAGTTTCATTTTTTATTCAGAGCGACAACACGTTCCAATAACGCGGCTTTGTCCGTCTCTGCTTTGAGGCGCAGGCGCAGTGGAGGAGACGCGTGACGTTTGAGAGCGGAACCTCCATTAGAGGCACAGTCCTCTGGATTGAATTCATCCACATGTTGATCATTATTGTCTGCATTTGGAGACACACATAAATGACCCAGATCACACAACCAGCTTTTCACACTTTCAGTAAATTCACACTAAGTATTTATTTGAAAAATATTAATTTTGTTTTGTAAGTTCATCTGGAGGCAGCGGCAGGTTTGTGAAAGTATCATGCGCACTTGCCAACATTGAACGAACACGTTGAGATGTGACGTCACTGAATTTGCATCGTCCTTTGCTTTCATTAATATGTTCAAATCCTCCATAAGCCTTTTTGCCAGTTTGCATTTTGCTTTCCGTTTTTCCTGGCAAGTTTCCATGTGAAGAATCAGACCTTTGCAAATCATTTTCCATGTCTGTTTGCACCTTTGAAACAGCCCACATTTTTCAACTTGTAACCCTTTATTTTTGTCTCACCAGACTCTTGAGGCTGTGGGTATGGCGGGTTACAGTTCAGCTTGATCATAAATGTTTCTTGTGAAGTAGTGTAGCACTGAGTGGCTAAAATGGCAGGGAAGAGAGGCTCGGAGGCAATTGGTCCAGTCAAAAAAGTGCAATTTTATTTACAGTGCCACCCAGGTATTTACAGGTCGGAAAAATCTCTCAAATGAGGCACACACCTGCCTTCTATAGTCAGGCCAATCCAATTGGCCTAGTCCACTTAACTGGAACTGTGAACATCAGTACAATTTACAAATTACAATTACAGAACCAACCAGAATCATTACAATAACTGCACTGACAGTAAATAATAACACAGGGTTATCAATTTCAACAACAGAATCTATAGGATCAACAAAAGACTGATTAAACAGTAGGAAACCCCCTCTCCAGATGGCTTTTAAACTCTGTCCTGGTGACAGAGTTTAAAAGCCAGGAACAGTAGGGTGGCTCTCCCTTTATCCTTCCCCACCACATGGACCAGGTAAGTATGAAAGAAACTCAGAAGACAAAATACTTTAAACCAATGCAAAATTAATAAATTGTCAAACTGTAATGTCTTAGTGTGTTTTTTAAATGAACACTGAATTAAATGAATTTTACCGAATTGAATAAACTAAGACTAACACAAACAAGACCCGGGATATGTGAGTGTAGCTTAGCAGTAACTTATATTGTACATATTGTGTGTGAGGTTTAAACCTATGGTGTGTGTTTGCAAACAAAGGGACAAGATGAGAGTAGAGCTCACTTCGTCACATTTCTATCTTCCTTGCGAAATAACCAGCACGGCAGGACAGTGTTCCACTATGTCTATCACCACAACGTTCTCTCTGCGCTAACTCTTTGTGCGCTCAACAAATGCGCTCTACTAGAAACAATAGGAACCAAAATAATACGGCAAAGATAAATTAATAAAATGTACCCAAAAATAATAAAATCAATATATATGAATCCCCAAATTAATATACAAAATACAAATTACCCAATTAATGCATGTGAATAATAACTTACACATAAATCAAAGGTTACAAACTTTATAGTTTTTTAAAAATCACAATCCAAAAGAAATGGACACAGAGCAACACCTTTATCCACAGTTTTATTCATTTTAGCTTCGATACTTGGCCACTAGCGGTGCGTAAAAGTACTGCATGTAAATCCTGTCTGTTTAGTCTCCGTTTCAACAACTTGTATGGCAATATTAATGATTATCATCAAACTGCAATCGTTTGGCCGTTTCCTTTTACAGCATTAGCGTTTGTATCGCACATACCAAGTCCAGTAGAGAGGAGGAGAGCGTTTGATTGTTGAAGGCGAGGCAACTTTCCCGCTGAGGCTGTCCGGAGAAGAAAGGCGATGGATTACGGTGCATCAATGCACAATAATCCACTTGATATCGGATTGATATGGATCGATATCAAGTGACAAATAGCTCCTACAAATAGCTCCTACAGCGTGTATTAATTAAGACTCGCTCTCGGATTAAGATACAGCGGCCGTTTCTCCTTGATTCCTGGGCCGTTTACGTGAGATCAAAAGTGTCACAAAAGTTTCAATCTCCTCTGATGTGAATGCTTGCCTCCTCTTTCCCCTCACTCCTCACAAGCCTCTTGAGAGAGAGAGAGCGTGCGTAATGCCACGCCCCCTCTGTAAAAATGCATTTTGAAGCAAATTGTTGCTTGACTTACAACAACGTCAATAGCATTCTACTGAAATGATTTACAGCGTTTAATTCAGGAATCAGTAACTGCTTGTATTCATTTGTCTTCATTCAAAAAAATCCATCCAACTCCATGATTTTTCGGCCCCCCTGCACTCACGCCAGGCACCCACTTTGACAAAGTAAAACACACACCAAACATCACTCTGAAATGATTGGCTTGTCGGATGTTTGTGGCTGTAAACGTTTGCACTGTTTTCTTGTGGTGTGTTGTATTTATTGTGGACACAGTTGTGTAGAAATGTGTGTGATAGTGAAGAGCCTCCATGTGTCCCTTCAGTGCTGCCTCAGTCCTGCTCCTCACCAACACAGACTAAGTACTCTAAATGGTTCTAAATACTCCCAAACAGCCCCAAACCATCCCGGGCGGACAAATCAGCGCTTATTTTGTGAGAAAAAGCCTCTTTACGGCCGAAATCTGCACGGTCCCAAAATCCAACTTTTCGTAAGGTCTGTGACTGCTGTTGTCACTGCTGCTGTGACTGCTGCTGTTCTGATTGCTGCTATGACTTCTTCTGCTGCTCTGATTGCTGCTGCTGTGACTGCTGCTGCTACTGCTGCTGCTGCTGCTGCTGTGACTGCTGCTCTGATTGCTGCTGCTGTGACTGCTTCTGCTGCAACTGCTGCTACTGCTGTGAATGCTGCTGCTCTGATTGCTGCTGCTGTGACTGCTGCGACTGCTGTTACTGCTGCTGCTGTGACTGCTTCTGCTGCAACTGCTGCTACTGCTGTGATTGCTGCTGCGACTGCTGCTGCCGTGACTGCTGCTGCTACTGCTGTTGCATTGACTGCTGCTGCTGCTGTTGCTGTGACTGATGCTGCTGCTGCTGCTCCTGCTGCCGTGACTGCTGCTGCTTTGATTACTGCTGCTGCTCCTGCTGCCGTGACTGCTGCTGCTTTGATTACTGCTGCTGCAGTGACTGCTGCTGCAGTGAATGTTGCTGCAGTGAATGTTGCTGCTGTAACTTCTGCTGCTGCTGTGATTGCTGCTACTGCTGCAGCTGTGACTGCTGCTGCTGCTGCGACTTTTTTGACATTTGCATTTACAAATCCACTTTACTGCAGTAAAGTATCATCCAAAGATCTAGAAAAAGCTTACAGCACCTGGTATTCCCAGGCGGTCTCCCATACAAGTACTCCCATACAAGTACTAAACTTGCTTAGCTTCCAAGAGCAGACGAGATCGGGCGTGTTCCAAGCAGGTATGGCCGTAAGCGGTAATGCCTGGGGCAAATTGCAAATAAAAAGGCAACGAAAATCACTTTTCCAGCTTGCCACTAGCTTCCGAAAGCAGATGAGATTGGGCGTGTTCTTTTTTATCTTCTTATTATCAAAAATATACAATATATCACATTCTCTTATTTACATGAGCAGACAACAAAGACAGGAGACAAACACGCACATATAGGGGCAGGTGGGGGGCACACAAAGGAGGTGGGAACTGTTAGGTTAGCTATATCTTCCTTGACATTAAGTTGAATAGACCAGACGACAACGTGTTACTTGCAGAACAACCGTTTACTCCAAAACTAATGGCAATGACCTGTAACCACAATACATGTCCGGGCGGGTACAACAGGTATACAATAGTTCCGCCTTATCCAACACCTCCCCTTTTTAGTCAGAACCCTCCACACGCTTACAATACCACAGCAATATAGCTTTCAAACTTTCAGTCATCTTTAGTTAACCTTCTATCAAAACATCCAAATAACACCCAAAATGAACAATGGGAATACATGTTTTCTTCACTGAACACATTTCCTTTTACACATTAGTTACTTTAAACTCAGAAACTTTGTATTGTATTCACAGACACAAACACAAAACATTACAGGTCTAAACGCTTGTGTGGACGGGATACACGTCCTGAGGATGTCACATAAGCTGTCTGTGCTGTGTCCCGTGTGTTACCATCTGGTGTGTTTGTTTTTTTAACTGTGTGTGTCTCAGCGCTAGTGTCAACCGTAGGAACTGTTACCTCTGTATTTGCATGTGAACATAAAGGTCTAACATGAGTGCGGTTACGCCTGATTTGACCTTCGTCAGTGTCAATGATATACGACCTAGGTGTAGTTGCATTTTGTACAACTGTCCCTTCTTTCTTTTCTCTTGGCAGCCACACACTTTGACCCTCTCGGAGGGGTGTCAATGGACGGGTCCTGTGGCGGCAATTGTACTGACGTTGCTGGTTTGTTTTATACAGCCTCTGTTCGGTTCTGAAGCTTTTGATGTTTGGCCACCGCGGGATAAGGGTGACTGGGTGTTGTGGCAGAGTTGTTTGAAGCTGTCTGCCCATCAGGAGTTGGGCAGGGGAGTAGCCACATTCCAGTGGTGTAGCCCGATATGTGAGAAGTGCTTTTGTTTTCTCACCTCCTCCTTTCCACAGTCCTTTGACCGTAGCAACTGCCCGCTCGGCTTCTCCATTTGCCTGCGGCTATCTTGGGCTGCTTGTGGTGTGAGTGAACCCATACTCTACAGCAAAGTCCTTAAACAGTTCACTGCTGTACTGTGGTCCATTGTCAGATACGACTGTCTCTGGTATCCCGTGGCGACAGAAAGTCTCTTTGATAGCTGCTATGACAGCAGCTGCCGATGCCACTTTCAGCCTGGCCACCTCAATGTACCTTGAAAAATAATCCACAACGAGAATGTAAGTCTCTTTGTCCCAAAAGAATAAATCCGTACCTACCCTCTGCCAGGGGCGCTCTGGCACCGGTGTGGTCATCAGTGGTTCTCTGTACTCAGCCTTGTGTTGTGTACACGCATCAGTTTTCCACTAGCTGACCGATGTGCACTGACAGTCCCGGCCACCAGACTGATTGGCGGGCTCTCGCTCTACATTTGACAATGCCCTGGTGGCCACTGTGGAGCTGGTCTAGAATCTCTTTTCTCATGTTTTGTGGAATAACAAGTCTCTGTCCTCTAAGCAGAAGCTCCCCTGCCAGAGTGAGGTTCTCTCTCTCGGACCAGTACAGTCTCAAATCTGGAGAAAGTGCATGCTTCTCGGGCCAACCTGTTCTGCAGTATTGAATGAGTTTTTCACAAACCTGGTCAGAGTGTTGTTTCTTTTGGATCTCTTTTAGTCTGGGCTCCGTGGCAGGAAAGATCTGAACTACCGCGTCCACAAACACTTTCACCTCTGCCTCGTTGTTCAGCTCATCCTGTGTGAGAGCGTGCTTAAGAGGTGCTCTTGACAGGGAGTCCACTGTCAAACGCTTACCCGGAACATGCACAATGTCAAATGCGAACTTCATCAGTCTCAACCGAAACCTCAGTACCCTGGGCGGCAGCTCGTCCAATGCTTTGGTGCTCAGTAGAGGTACTAGAGGCTTATGGTCTGTCTCTAGCTTGATTTTAAGTCCATGTATGTAGGGCGCTAACCTTTCACAAGCCCATGTCACTGCCAGAGCCTCTTTTTCTATTTGAGCGTAGTGTTTTTCAGCTTCTGTTAAGCCTCTGGAGATGAACACTACTGGCCTCCATGTGCCATCTTTTTGTTCCTGTGTGAGGACGGCACCAAGCCCATATGACGAGGCATCCGCTGCCACACATCTCTCTGCCTCTACCGAGTATGGGGCCAGAACACGTGGTGAACTCAGTTCAGTCTTTAACTTCTGGAAAGCTTCTCTCTGTGTGGCTCCCCAGTGCCACTCGTTCTTTTCACTGAGCAGGTCTTTAAGTGGTTTCGAGTATGACGCAAGATGAGGGAGAAACTTTCCTAAGTAGTTGGCCATGCCCATAACTCTCCTCACGCCCTCAGTATCTGTCGGTTCAGGCATTTCCATAACGGCCTTGACTTTATTTGGATCTGGGGACACCCCTTCTGCTGTGACACAGTGACCCACAAACAGGATCTTGTCTTTTGAGAACTCACATTTTTCGTTCAGTGTCAGTCCCTCTTTCCTGAGCCTCTGCAGAACTTTGTGGAGTCTCTCGTTGTGTTGCTGTGTGTCTTCTCAAAAGACAACCACATCGTCGGCGTGGCACACTACCCCTTCACACCCCTCCAGCATCTGTGACATGCGACGCTGGAAGTGTTCAGGAGCCGACGAGATCCCAAATGGCAGGCGGTTGAATGCATATCTGCCAAAAGGGGTGATAAATGTCGTTAGGAGTCTGCTCTCTTCGGCCAGCGGGATCTGCCAGAAGCCTGAGGTGGCATCAAGTTTTGTAAACACCTTCGCTCCGGACAGCATGGCCAGCGTGTGGTCCACCGCTGGGAGGATGTGTCTCTCCTGCCGCACCCACTTATTCAGGTGAGTCATGTCTACACACAGTCTTATATTTCCTGGTCGCGCTTTTGGTGCTACCACCATGCCTGCGCACCAGGGTGTGGGTTGTGTCACTCTGGAGATGACTCCCATTTCTTCCATACGCTCGAGTTCCACTTTCTATTTGTCACGCAGTGGCAAGGGCACTCTACGTGGAGTTGACAAGGCGTATGGGACAGCTCCTGGTTCTAGCTCAATTTTGTAAGGCTCTTTTAGTTTCCCCAGTCCTGAGAACACAGTAGGGTACAAGGCTTTAAAGTCTGTTGGCTGTGATTGCACTGTATTAACCCGTTTAATGAGCTCCAGTGCCGTGATTGCCGGGAGACCCAGTAGTGGCTTGTACAGGCCATTTACAACATACACATCTTGAGTAGTTGTCTTTTGATCAAAAGTCAGTTTACCTTTAAAGCGTCCCTTAACATCCAATTTTTGCTTGCCTGGACCATAAAGTTCTTTGCATGGCGGTTGCAGTTTCCCATGTTTTTGTGGAGAGTAGATACTACTTGGAATCGCGGTGACACTGGCACCGGTGTCTAACTTGAAGACAGTTTTCTCCTCATTAAGGTGCACAGAATTGCTCCACTCGTCCACCTCTTTGCAAATCATTTCGCCTAAAAATGCGAAATCCTCTTCGTCTCCATTTCTGATTTGAAAGTCGGTGATGTTGTGGACACCCCCAGCGGACCTGCATTTCTTTGCAAAGTGTCCTTTTTTGTGACACTTCCTGCACTCTGCATCCCGTGCTGGGCACTCCATCCTGGAATGTTTTTTGAATTGTCCGCATCTACTGCATTCACTCGTTTTTATGTCCGTTTTGTCTTTTGCAGCTTTAAATGTCTTTTGGTTTCTTCTGTGTATTGTCTCCACTTGTCCAGGTTTTTGCTCAACTCCTCTAAGGACTGGTTGTTGCTTCTTCACTGCTTCACTTTGCCTTACACGTGTCATGGCCTTTTCTAACGTTAAATCTGCGTCTAACTGTAGGCTTTCTGACAATTTAGCAGCTCTTATGCCCACAACTATACGGTCTCGTATAAGCTGCTCTCTCAGTGCGCCAAATTCACGTGTGCACTGCTGTTATGAAGGACTCCGCGCTTTCACCGGGCTCTTGATTTCTCCGGTTGAAGCGCGCTCTTTCAAAAATGACGTTCCGTTTGCTTACACAGTGCGCCGTGAAAGCCGCCGTTACTGTGTCATAAGACTTTTTCTGAGTTTCGGTCAGGGGCAAAACTTTAAGGATGTCTTCTGCGTCGTCGCCGGCTGCGTACATGAAGCTATTCACTTGGAACTTTTGCGACTGTTTGTCTAGTCCCGAAGCTATTCTGTAGTGTTCGAACCGCTTCAGCAATCTTGGCCACTCTGTAACTTTTGAGAAGTCAAACTTGCCTGGCGCCGCTAGCTGAGGCACGGCAGCTCCGCCGTCCCCGCTCCTTCCTTGTGCCGCCTCCTGCTCGCTCATTATTGACTTTTTTCTTCTGACACCATGTTACGTTAGCTGTATCTTCCTTGACATTAAGTTGAAGAGACCAGACGACAACGTGTTACTTGCAGAACAACCGTTTACTCCAAAACTCATGGCAATGACCTGTAACAACAATACATGTCCGGGCGGGTACAACAGGTATACAATAGTTCCGCCTTATCCAACAGGAACATACAAGGGCATAATACAGCACAGACTCAAAAATGTATAGACAGACTATTTGACGCATCTACAGACAGGAGGGTATTGTCAGGGAGTAAAATCGACGTGAACCAGTGTGGGGCAGCCAGATGCAGATAAGACAGGTGCAATCGAAGAAAACCAGTGTAGGTGGGCCAATGGGATGCGGTGCGATGATCATACAGATGGATGTTGCGGACATAGAAGATAGTATACCGGGCAACAGTAAGCAGGAGGTGAACCAGGTGTTGATTTGCTTCGGGGCTCCCCCGCCCGGCTCCAAACTGGAGAGACCAGGCCTGCAGGTTGCTCTCACCTGGGTCCGCTGGCGATGGGAGGTTCCAAGACAGCCTCCTGGCCAGGAGGCCCAGGACCAGTGCCCAGAAGCGACGGACAATACAACACTCAATTACTAGATACTCAATTACTAGCAGGTCCTCGGGGGGGTCCACCACACACCGGACACTCCCTGCTGTACTCTGCTGGGTGTATTGCGTGTAGACTGAGACATGTAAATATGATCCTGTGCTTCAATTTAAACTAGAGTGAATTGTATGTATGGGCCCAGATGGTTGCAATGTTGCGGGTAGGAAATGTGAGTGACCATGTGTGTTTAGCCGCCGGACACCTAAATGCAACAGAAGCCAACATAACTGTTGGAGCCTAAACACAGTTTTTCTTATTTTGTATATTTTTGTATTAATTAAATAATTGTTTGTTTTGTTTAGATTGATATTCACTTAAATATCTTACTTGTGGTTATTTTGATGGTTAAACAGTTATTTGGTGTTTATTGGTTTACTAAGTAATTTGATCTATTAAATTTGTCTTTTTGGTTTTGCTAAAGTTAATCATACTTTGTTTATGATTCAGTTTTGGATTTGTATGGTTTGTTTATTTTTTGTGATGATTCACGGCTCCTTTATTTAAGACCACCTGTGCAAGTGTGCCAGGAGAGTGGAGTGGAGCCAAACGGTTTTTTGACCTTCTGTCGCCCTTTTATTTTTTGTACGTCCTCGTTTGTATGTCCTTTGTCAAGTAAAGAGTTTTTAATTGCACGGACCTTTCTCTGTGATTTTATTCACTTTTTGGGACATTTAGGAGAACGGAACAGGGTGCAAAGCGTCAAAATGGCTTCATAAATGTTTGGGAACTATAATAACATAACAGAAACATAACTCAAATCGGCCAGCCTCTTCCAGACGTCTCCACCCACCCAGGTCCTGAAATCAAAACCAACCCACGGGGCGCCCATCACAGTGGTGATGGTGGAGAGTCCACCTCCAAGATGGAACCCATCTTCACCCTGATATTCATGGCTATGTTATCTAGGAGGTTGGTGACCTGGCTCCTCCGGAAAGCAATCCCAGATGCCACAAAACACCTCCTGACCAGGTCAATCGAAAATACACAATCAGGATCAAACAAATCACCAATACATTTAAAGGTCCCATATTCTGCTATTTTCCCCATTACACAGTCTATTCTAAGGTCTTTGATAAATTTTTGCGTTGTGCAATATCCATAACATAACAGTTTCCAAAAAACACCTATTTCTTGGACTGGCCCCCCTCCTTGCAAAAGCAAACGGCTTACTCTGAGATCCGACCCCCCCGAACAGAGAGCAGCCTGCCTCCCACGCCCAACCCACGCGCCTCCCCCTCCCAACCCGCGACGAAGCCTAGCGCGGAGATGGTGCGCATGCACCGTGTGCTCCGGTAAACAGCGATACACAAACACGGGAATAAACATTTTATCCGTCATGACGGTGCGTCGTGCCGAATCCTACGTCCTGGGTCTGACCTGGAGTTTGACGTGCACGCAGTACCTCAACGACGGACGTTGCCGTTTGGTAAATAACAAGCTAACTCTTCTATCTCTCGTATCCATCGTGTAATTACTGTGTAGCATTAGCATTAGCTGTTTTTATTCTTGCGGCTGCGTGCTGGTGAGGAGCCCCCATCTGCTGCTCACCCGAGGGGGACGGAAAAGACAGTTCTCTAGCGAAAGCATGCGGGAATCAATCAAAAAACCACTTTGGGCACAACATACAAGGCCCAAATAGCACTGTAGGAAGGTTAAAACCTCTGAAAAGTCGATTTTGCTTGTTATGGGACCTTTTAATCCAGCCTTCTCGAGGGTAGCACTATACATGCAATCCCTCGGGCCCGAAGGACTTGACAGAAGGTCAGGGTTCAGCCTCAGCGGCATCCTGCCCACCTGCCAGAATGAGGAAGGGGCAGCCACCGCCGCCGGCTGCAGCATCCTCCACACTTGCCATACCTCTCTCTCGAATGGGGGCAGCGCGGCCAAAGCAGCCAACGTGGGCATCTGGCAAAGGCCAAACACACTATATCCTCCTATACAATTTAAACAGTCAAGAAAGAAGTCTTTCCAGGGAGCCACACACTCAGGATCAAGGTATTTCCTGATCAATTTGATCTGAAGAGAAAACTTCCAGATCCACCTATTTCAAACCGCCCTTATCAAATCCCCCAATCATGGCACTGTAGGGCACAAAGCCCCTTTCACGCTTCCAGATAAAGTGGCTGAAGGCCATGCTGAGCTGGTTAGCTACCGCACATGGAAAATCAAAGACATTTAATGCGTGCTCAAATTTTGTAATTTTTTTTTTGTAATTTTGTTGTCCTCTTAAATTGAGATGTCTCAACTTCTACAGCTGAAGCAAAATTCGACCTTCCGCACCAACCCGTCCCAATAATCATCCCTGCACCGAACCTCATCTTTCCCAAGGAGCACCCCCAAAACCCTGTAGGAGTCACTGGCCACTTTCAAATTCCACTCCAAACACCCAGGAGTGACACTCCCACAGGAGGCTAGAACTGACTTTTCATAATTAATCTTGGCACCCGAAGCCAGACAATATAAACTCACCTCATGAAACGCAGCTCTCAAACTACCTACATCTCGGACCAACAAGTTTGTATCATCTGCGTACTGAAATATTTTATATTCACACCCCACAGGCGACAAGATGCCCCGAACGTCCTGGTTGTGGGATGGTTACCAGCCAAACATCACAACATAGCTCCAAGGTTCTGATTTTCCCTCTCGGTTTGGCCATTGGTCTGAGGGTGGAAACCAGAAGACAAACTAACAGAAGCTCCCAAGGCATTGCAGAATGCTTTCCATACTTGCGAGGTAAATTGTGGCCCCCGGTCGGAGACTATGTCCACTGGAATACCATGGATCCTAAACACATGCTGGACAAGGATGTTGGCCGTTTCTAACGCCGACGGGAGCTTTGAAAGAGGGATGAAATGAACAGATTTAGAGAAACGATCAACTACCGTGAGAATGACTGTGTTACCATTAGAAGGGGGAAGACCAGTGACGAAAACCATGGCAATGTGAGACCAAGGTCGAGAAGGTACCGGCAGTGGACGCAACAGGCCAGCAGGTGGTTGGTTTGAAGATTTATTTCTGGCACAGATGGCGCAAGCAGCAACATACTCTCTGACATCAGACTCAATGGAGGGCCACCAAAAATGGCGGCGCAGCTGGTACAAAGTCCGACTTGTTCCTGGGTGACAAGAGAGTTTAGAGTCATGTCCCCATTGAAGTACCTGGGTATGTGTAGCTCTGGGAACAAAAAGCTTTCCAGGAGGACGAAGGCCAGGGTCAGGATCAGTTGCCTGGGCAGCACGTCCCAAATCAAGGAACCTAGTACACAAGAGGGAGGCAATATAGTCTCAGGTAAGTTCTCAGTTTCTTCAGAAATAACTTGACGAGAGATAGAGTCCGGTTTGGTATTTTTTGACCCTGGACGATATGTCAAAACAAAGTTAAAACGTCCAAAGAAAAGTGCCCAACGAGCCTGGCGGGAGTTGAGCCTTTTAGCGGTTTGGATGTAGGCCAAATTCTTATGATCTGTCCAAACAACAAAAGGTTTTTCTGCTCCCTCCAGCCAGTGTCTCCATTCTTCTAACGCCAGCTTAACCGCAAGTAGTTCTCGGTTTCCAACATCATAGTTTTTTTCAATTGGGGAGAGGCGTTTGGAATAAAAAGCACAAGGATGCAACTTTTGATCACTTTCAGACCTCTGAGATAAATCCGCTCCCACCCCAATATCCGAAGCATCGACTTCTACAATAAACTGCTTGCTGGGATCCGGCTGGATGAGAACAGGAGCTGAGGTAAACCGTTTCTTTAGGTCAGTGAACGCTGACGCTGAAGGCTTTAGGAGTCCACTGGAATGGAGTGCTGAAAGAAGTCAGCTTAGTGAGAGGTGCGGCAAAACGACTATAGTCTCCATATGAAGCATCAATAAAAGTTAGCAAATCCCAGAAAGCGTTGTAATTGCTTACGACTGTTTGGTTCAGGCCAGTCCACCACTGCTTGAATCTTACTTGGATCTGTCTTTACTTGCCCAGCCTCGCTAATATAGCCCAGGAACGAAATTGAAGATTTGTGGAAGTCGCACTTTTCTGCTTTTACGAACAGTCTGTTCTCCAAGAGGCGCTGTAGCACTTGGCGGACATGGGAATGGTGTTCTTCCTGGTTACGGGAGAAAACAAGGATATCGTCAAGGTACACAAAGACAAATCTATTCAAAAAATCCTGTAGGACATCATTGACCAAAACCAAAAGGCATCACCAAGTACTCAAAGTGGCCTAAAGGTGTATTGAAGGCCGTCTTCCACTCATCCCCTTCCTTTATTCGCACAAGATGATAGGCATTTCGAAGGTCCAGCTTAGTGAAAATAGCTTCCTGCAGTTGCTCAAAAGCAGAGGTAATCAATGGTAGTGGATACTTATTCTTAACAGTAATGTTGGTTAATCCACGGAAATCAATACATGACCTGAGAGTTTTATTTTTTTTATCAACGAAAAAGAAACACCAAGAAGCACCAAGAGGAGAAGAGGATGGACGGATTATACCTGCTGCCAATGAGTCTTTGAGGTAAGTTTCCATAGCATCCCTTTCAGGGCGAAAGAGGTTGTAGAGGCCGCCATTGGGAAGAGGAGCTCCAGGTAAGAGGTCAATAGAACAATCATATGGACGGTGTGGAGGGAGTGAAAGGGCCTTTTCTTTACTAAAGACCTCTGCCAAGTCGTGATACTCTGTGGGAACCATAGACAAGTCAGGTGTGAAAGGTTTGGAACCATTGGAATCTTTTGAATAGATAAATGAAGTGGAACCAGACTCCCCTTTCTCTTCTCCCTCATGTGTTCCCTTCTCCAGGCCATGGTCCGTTTTGTTCCTGTCTTTTACAACAAAAGGGGTGTATAAAATATTTACATATGGAAATGCTTGTGTAAATATTTACATAAACACTGTATGATTTATTCATTTAACCTTATACTGTGTAAACAATTGGGTAATTGAGGTTCGTCTTGAATGAGCATGTTGTAAAGAGACCTGCAGAAAGAAAGCCAGAACAGCATAAAAACACACAATACAGCAGGATGGAGATAAAATGTTAAATGAAATGTTAAACT
Organism: Rhinogobius similis; assembly: GCA_019453435.1. Lineage (NCBI taxonomy): Eukaryota > Metazoa > Chordata > Actinopteri > Gobiiformes > Gobiidae > Rhinogobius > Rhinogobius similis. Next base: position 37,636,136 of record CM033629.1, on the reverse strand, counting down.
CTTGATTGTTTAGTGGGTGGCTCTTAAAAGAGCCGTTGTGGGTCAGTCCTGTGGAGGACATGATTATACAGTGGACTGCCATGGCACTGCTCACTCTTCACAGAAATGGGCCTTGAACACTTCCCTCACCCTTGAGGCGTCTTGTGGTAGTCTGGTGTGGTGTTGTAGTCTGGTGTGGTAGATCTGGGCCTCTATAGCTCTGGTGCTCAGGGCCTGTTCCTGCAGCATGATGAGCCTCTGTGCTGTCCTTCAGTCCGGTTCTAGCCATGGGTATGATTTCTTGATCTCAGCCACTTCAGTTATGTTCTGGTGGTACATATCATTCAGGGGCTTGTCCTCCCTCCATGATGGTCCCTCCTCCGGCACCTCATCCTCTGTTCCCCATTGCCTGAGACATTCACTGAGCACGTCATCATCTGGGGCCTTATCCTTGATGTACTTGTGGATCTTGGATGTTTCATCCTGGATAGTGGTTCTCACTAGTCCACGGCCTCCTTTCTTACGGCTAGTGTACAGTCTCAGGGTGCTGGATTTGGTATGGAACCCTCCTTGCATGACAAGGAGCTTTTGTGTCTTAACATCTTGGCCTCCTTATTATGCCTTAAGTGTATCTGATCACTGCAGGGCGTAGCTGTTTATCACCCCAGCCTTGTTCTTGCCATTGAGCTGGCGTCTGAGGACTTGCCTTACTCGTTGGAGGTATTTAACTGTTGCGGCAAGGTATTTGTACTGATGCTCATTCCCTCTGGGACTGCGACCCCTTCTGTGTGGACTACCTTCCCTCTCTTTCCATCTATATTTATATAGAAAAAATTCCCTTCTCACCCTCCATGGGTGGTCTCATCCATCTCTGAGCTCGGGTCCTCTACCAGAGGCCAGGGAGCTTGAGGGTTTGGCGCAGTATCCTAGCTGTTCCTAGCACTGCACTCTTCTGGACTGAGATGTCTGATGTTCCTCCAGGGATCTGCTGTAGCCTCCTCCAGTTTGGGGGTCACTTTGGCCTTCACCTTCCAGGCCTTCTCAAGCTCTTCTCTGAGCCCTTGGTATTTCTCTAGTTTCTCACGCTCCTTTTTTTTGATGTTGCCATCACTTGGTATTGCCACGTCAACCACAACGGCCTTCCTTTTCTCTTTATCCACCACCACGATGTCTGGTTGGTTTGCTATTACCATTCTGTCAGTCAGTACTTGTCTTAGTGCTCACACGCGGGTCTTGTTTTGGTCACGCAGCTCACACGTGATCTCTGCTGCTCCGCACTCGTAAACATCAGTCGCTGAGTGATCTGCGCTCTCTATATAAGGACTGATGGATTATTTGTGTAAAATGAACCGCGTGATGACAGCTGAAGGCTGAAAATAATTGTCTGTATTTTAGAACATGTTTGTATTGATCTAATCTACAAGTTAGCAGTTTTTATGCAGAATAACACAAGATAATTTGTTGTTTGTAGAGGAAATCGTGATACTGCAGCCTTTGCACTTTGCTCATGGCGACCATTCATGCTGCAGTTGTGATTGCAATTAATCTTGAAGCCCTAATCGCAGTTTTAATTTTTATTCATTTTGGAAAGCCCCTTGAGAGACATGATTTCATTTTTGAGGGGTCAATATTGATGGAAAATGAACAAAATATCCTGTCTGCAAGGCTTCTTAAAATGTATAAAACGGTGTGTGTGAATATATCGGATAATACAGACACATTCTGTAGTGAAAAACGAAGACTGGCACTTTTATCACCAACAACGACGAGCACATCCTGCCAGACTAGATACTCAGCAGGAAATATGCTCAGAACAGAAGTGACGTACAGCAGCCCTCGTGTGTGGGGACAACTAAAACACACACAACAATCATATCTTTGCAGAAGTTTGATGCAGAGTTTAATATAACCGAGTTTACTGTTATATTCATTTGAGAAACTTGCTATATTTGGCTTTTTTCACACCTTTTTTCTCTACCACATCCTTTTCTTGAGTAAAGGTTTTGGTCATGCTTCCCGCTCTGAGTCTATGGTGAAAACACCTTTTTATAAAACTACTTTTCATGCTTTTAGGTGCATTTATTTTTAGTAATATTACCAGCGTGAGTAGAGTTGCTTTGAAAACCCTTTTGAATCTGGGAGGTGTGAAATTTTTAAGTCTTTACAACAAAGTATAAATATATTATTATATTATATAACATTATTAGTCGTGGTATTAAGTATAATTTGTTGTAACTGTGAATATTTGTCCTGTAAAAATCAAGAGTTTGAAAATTAGGTGTCATTAAGTTTTTTAATGAAGTCAAATCCCGTGTTAAATGTGTTTAAAGCAGCTGATGTCTGAGTTTCTTCAGTCAAATCACATTCACCACAATCACCACTTCACTTTTGTCCCATTCTGGAATTTAGAATGTTTTTGTTGACAGACCTTTAAAGTTATAGTCTTGTCATACATTGGTATTCAAAAGAATGTATGTTAGATGAGCTTTGTCCCAGTGGACACAACGGTTGCCAGGTAATAGTTCAATCATTCATTTTTTTGTAATTTTTTACTAACACAGTTCTGCCCAGACTCAAACTAAATTAATTCTCTCTGGTCAGATTATGTTAAAACAAAGCTCAGATAATCAGCCACTAATATTTAATACTTCAACGGGACTTCAACGCCCACGTGGGCAACGACAGTGACACCTGGAGAGGGGTAATCGGGAGGAACGCCCCCCCCGATCTGAACCCGAGTGGTGTTCAGTTATTGGACTTCTGTGCTAGTCACAGTTTGTCCATAACGAACACCATGTTCAAGCACAAGGTCCATCAGTGCACGTGGCACCAGGACACAGGCTGGAGGTCGATGATCGACTTTGTTGTCGTGTCATCTGACCTTCGGCCGCGTGTCTTGGACACTCGGGTGAAGAGAGGGGCGGAGCTGTCAACCGATCACCACCTGGTGGTGAGCTGGGTCCGCTGGCGGGTGAGGAAGCCGGACAGACTTGGCAGGCCCAAGCGCATTGTGAGGGTCTGCTGGGAACGTCTGGCAGAGCCCTCTGTCAGCAGGATCTTCAACTCACACCTCCGGGAGAACTTCTCCCAGATCCCAGGGGAGCCTGGAGACATGGAGTCCGAGTGGACCATGTTCTCCACCTCCATTGTCGATGCAGCAGCTCGTAGCTGTGGTCGCAAGGTCTCTGGTGCCTGTCGCGGCGGCAATCCCCAAACCCAGTGGTGGACACCGGAAGTAAGGGATGCCGTCAGGCTGAAGAAGGAGTCCTACCGGGCCTTGCTGGCTTGTGGGACTCCTGAAGCAGCTGACGGGTACCGGCAGGCCAAGCGTACTGCAGCCCGTGCGGTTGCAGAGGCAAAAACTCGGGATTGGGAGAAGTTCGGGGAGGCCATGGAGGAGGACTGTCGGTTGGCCTCAAAGAAATTCTGGCAAACCGTCCGACGCCTCAGGAGGGGGAAGCAGTGCTTCACCAACACCGTTTACGGTGCGGGTGGAGAGTTGTTGACCTCGACTGGGGATGTGGTTGGACGGTGGAAGGAATACTTTGAGGATCTCCTCAATCCCACTGTCACGTCTACCGAGGAGGAAGCAGAGGCTGAGATCTTGGAGGCGGACTCGTCCATCACCCTGGCTGAAGTCATTGAGGTGGTTGGCAAGCTCCTTGGTGGCAAGGCTCCGGGGGTGGATGAGATCCGCCCTGAGTATCTTAAGTCTCTGGATGTTGTGGGACTGTCTTGGCTGACACGTCTCTGCAACATCGCGTGGCGGTCTGGGATGGTACCTCTGGACTGGCAGACCGGGGTGGTGGTCCCTCTGTATAAGAAGGGGGACCGGAGGGTGTGTTCCAATCACAGGGGGATCACACTCCTCAGCCTCCCCGGTAAGGTCTATTCCAGGGTACTGGAGAGGAGAATCCGACCGATAGTCGAACCTCGGATTCAGGAGGAGCAGTGTGGTTTTCGTCCCGGTCGTGGAACACTGGACCAGCTCTATACTCTCCATCGGGTGCTCGAGGGTTCATGGGAGTTTTCCCAACCAGTCCACATGTGCTTTGTGGATCTGGAGAAGGCATTCGACCGTGTGCCCCGTGGCGCCTTGTGGGGAGTGCTCCGGGAGTATGGGGTCCGGGGCCCTTTGTTAAGGGCTGTCCGGTCCCTGTATGACCGGAGCAGGAGCTGTGTTCGCATTGCTGGCAGTAAGTCAGACCTGTTCCCAGTGCATGTTGGACTCCGCCAGGGCTGCCCTTTATCACCGGTTCTGTTCATAGTTTTTATGGACAGAATTTCTAGGCGCAGTCAGGGCATGGAGGGCGTCCGGTTTGGGAACTACAGGATTTCATCTCTGCTGTTTGCGGATGATGTCGTCCTGATGGCTTCCTCAAACCAGGACCTGCAGCATGCACTGGGACGGTTTGCAGCCGAGTGTGAAGCGGCTGGGATGAGGATCAGCACCTCCAAATCCGAGGCCATGGTTCTCGACCGGAAAAAGGTGGCTTGCCCTCTCCGGGTGGGTGGAGAGTCCTTGCCTCAAGTGGAGGAGTTCACGTATCTCGGGGTCTTGTTCACGAGTGAGGGAAGGATGGAGCGTGAGATTGACAGGCGGATCGGTTGTTGTGGAAAATTTGTGTGATAAGTCCAAGAAAAATGGAGCACTGTCTCTCTCAAAAAGGTGGATTCTTTATTCTTTGATATATCGAAGAATACAGTTCCTAGACAACTACACGGGTGATCAACGGAGCAACGACGCGAGCCACACAATAGGAAACGCAGCAATTTATAGAGTTACAGTAGGCCGGCCCATAAAGGCCACCGGGAGAACAGGTTTGTCAGGCAGTCACATGATAGGGGGCACATTACAATACACATTAGAGTGGTTACATGCAGGGGGGGTCCAGACGATCAAATTAGAATCTCTCTGGTGGTGTCTCTTTGAATCACAGGAGACTGGTTAACCATAGGGGGTCCAGGTGGTTAAATAAGAATGTAAATGGTGCTTCCTGTATTGGAGAGGCCAAATGGGAGCTTTTGACGCTGCTGACCAGTGGTCACGTCTAAATACAATACATCAAATGACATTTTTCTTTTACAATTCCTCTCTTCTGATAATGAAGAAAACTCTGTTTTCTTTATTAATCACATCAACAGGAAAATGTCAGCTTTCTCTAATAAAATCAGTCGAATTAATAAGAAGTAGAGAAGAAATAGAGAAGAAGGAATAAGAAGAATAACAAAAAAAATAAAAAAAATCATAAAACATAGGAAATTTGCAGTAGAGAACTTTCAAAGGAGGAACATGTCATTTTGAGTATCGTCCCCTGGACCTTTTAATCATAATGTGGATCGTAAAAAGGAGAAAAAGAATGATCAAAAGAATATAAAAATGAGAAAATAAAAACAGATGAGCAGTTGTTGAGGAGTCAGGTATGTATTAATTAGTTGTGCTCGATCAATTTGGTGTCATTAAAAGAAAATCTTAGTCAAGATAAGGAGGCATATCTTGTTGAAAGTCCGACCCCTGTCAAACGTCTTAGTCGCTCACATAGTCTGCGTCAGGGATTGGAGCAGCGGTTTCTTCTTTGGGCGCATTCAGTCATATGGAGGCAAATTGGGTGGACTCTGTGTTAATTGCCTTACAAAAATGTGGGACTAACAGCTCAAGCTTATGAAGCCTTCCTAACAATTATGCTTGGTTGATTTCGGGATATTAGAGTGTCCTAAACAATGTCGGAAATGTTAGGTACAGGTGCAGGCAAAACGCTAGGTGTGCAGGTTACTCTTCGAGGAAGTTGGCCACATCCCTTGCATATCTGGACCAAAAGTTCAAAGAATGCACTGTGGAGTTGTTGTGGGTTTTAGTCAGTATGTCTAACCAGGAAACGTCATTGTTATTTAAGCTGTGTGTATTTCGCCTTATACTATATACACTATCAGGTTGGAAGAGGCTGGGCAGATAGAGGAACCATAAGATCAATGCTGGAAACATCAAAAATACAATGAAAGCATACATCAATATTTTGAATTCCAGTTTCTTGTTTCTTCAATTTTAATTTTTTTCAGGAGGGCCATTTTTGTGGCCTGTGAGTCACTGTTTTCAGCTTTAGAGTCAGTTACTCTCAATATTCCCCCCCCTCAAAAAGAGAGAGAGAGAGAGAGAGAGTATGTGTGTGTGATTCCGCCCATATGAATATGTGTTGTACCAAATGAAACAGGCATAAGCAGTGCGAGGCTTATGTCTGTGCTGATGTGAAAAGGTTGGTGTGTTATCTTAACACACGGTCACTTGGCTCCGGTGGAGGTTGTGTTTGCTGAATGCCAGCCTTGGTAGGTTTCTGTCTGTGCTTGAGATTGGTGCGCTTCAATTCAGAAGCAGCTGAGATTCCTTCAGTGAGAGCAGGACTCCAGTCTGCTCTGTGCGGCTCCGGATGTTGTCTGTGCGATTTGGGTGCGGTGCCTTTGTTAGAGTTGGCTCTGTGTCTCACGGATAGACAGGCGGTTGGTTCAGAGTCGACTGTCACGTTGGTCCCTCGAATGGACCGACGGCTGGTTCAGAGGTTCAGGAGCAGGTGTAAGTCGCGTTCGCCCGGTGTGAGTCTTTCTGGAACTTGAGATCGTGGAAAGATCTTTCAGGAACAGATGTGTCCGGGAACTGGCTTGATTTGGGAGCGCTGTTATTGTCACCGCAGTCTCAAGTGGACCCGTGGGCGCTGTCCATTTCTGGTCTTTTGGAAGAGCCGCTGGCAGTGTGAAGCGTGCGTCCAGGTGTCCCGCTCAGCTGTCCCACAGTGACGGCTCTGCAACTTCAGCAGTGTTTGTATCCTGCACAGAGATAAGACGTGCACACCCTCCCGTTCCCCCCAAAAAAAGAAAATAGTATAAAACAAAGTAGTGAACGGAAAGATGGACCTGGTGGGCCGGCCAAAAAGAACAAACAGATGATGTGACACCGGGCCAACCCTATACAGGGCCGTAGAAGCCAGTGCCAACATCACTACCAATCCTAAGACAAACCCATCCCCAGCTAACCTGAGCAAAAGAAAAGCGAAAACGTGACTACCGGTCCCACCAGGTCAAACAAAAGCTAAATTTGCATGAGTGTGGCTGGGCAGAGCCATTCTTGCCCCAGCTACAGACGACCTAGTAAGGATCTCTGAGCAGACAAACTGAACACATAACTTGAATACTATTAGTAGACCAAATGTGGAAAATTTCCATGATAAAACTTCTCATTATCATTTAAAAAAAATATATATAGAAATATATATATATTAGGCAATGAGGCTTTTTCTTAATTCAATTCAATTCAGTTCAAATCAAATATTGTTAAAGTGTGTTCAGTTATATTATAGCTTTTAGAATATTGTTTGATATTAAAAACATTATAATTTCTTCTTTTGCCAGGCCACCTGTGGAAGTAATATTGTCATGCATTATTGCAATCAACCAGTTGGGACTGGTATTATCTTCTTGGTCCTTAGAAAAACATCACACATAACACGCAGACTGTTCAAACAGTCCCTGTTTGAGGTTCAGGCCTTCAATGCATCGGAGTATCACCTGTACAGCGCCGGTCTCTGCCAAAAGATGTATCATTATTAGCATTTAAAGTGTTAGATGCAGCTCAGAATTCTTTGTTCCACTGTCCACACAGATCCACTCTTGTTTTTTTTTTTTTTCTTTTTTTTTTTTTGGATCCATATGCTCCTTCAACTAATCTGTTAAAACCTGTGAATTTAAGATTATCTAATGTCACAAGATTCTGAAAACATGTAAGAAGGTAGGTCCGTTAACATAGACAAAACAAAGGCCTGTTCATTCATTCACAATCACACAAACAGACATGTTAGTAAAACATATATGGTCCAAAAGTTTGCTTCATCTAATCGAAAGTAAAGAAATTTCACCATAATGATTTCTTAGAGTCTGGAGGAAAATACAGTGAATGGGTGAGTCCACCGGATCTTCTCCAGTGACAGTTGGGAATGTAAGGCAGCAGGATTCAAGATGCGGGGCTTGTGTTTTCTGGAGAAAACCATGTATCCTCCTGTGATTCAGGAAGATGCTTTAGGTTTAGATCAGGAGAAGCTTTATCCCCTTGTTTTGGGTTTTGGGACATTCAGTCATAGCAGCGGTTTCATGTTGGTTCATTGTGGTTGTCTTTGGTCTTCTGCTGTAGGACAGTTCTTGGGTTAAGTTGCACGTCAGAATAACCAACCATGTTTTTGTTAATCAGGACTTTGTTAATTGTTAGTTGTTAGTGGTGAGATTATTTCATTGGAGCACACTTGTTGAAGCAAAAAAAAAAGTTCTGCATCCACACATCCTGTAACAAAGAAGGTATTAAAGAAAACGCTTGCGCAAGTCATCACGAGTGGTCAAGTCAGTCAAGTCAGGATTTTGTTTCTTCCGATGCCAGCTGGATTTTTCTTCATTAAACTCACTGCAGCAATGGGCAAAACAAACTTAAAAAGAAATTTAAAAAAATAATAATAATAATAAAACAAAAGTGTTACTTTCAAGCCCCAAATGTCAAACACATAATTTCTAATACTTGCACTTTTTACAACATGTTGATTGATCAGGTCCTGAAGACACGCAGCCACACTATTTACATCTGAGGTCAAATGCTCTGCAAAAATTGTTGCGTTGAACTCAAACAAGGTGTGTGTAGATTTCAATAAATCAAATTTTATGCTTTTTAATCTATTTTAAAGCCTTGTTTTTGTCCAAATCCAATAAATGATTTTTAATGGTTTTAAATGCAGTGCAGAGACCGTGTCAAAGAGCATGTTTGCACAGTTCAGCACTACGTTTGTGAAGGATTGAATGTGAGACACTACAGGTGAGTGGGGAAAAAGTCCCCAATTTAAAGCTATCAATTTGAAATTCTCCTGGAGTTTACTCACATATCTGCAAAGGGGAAAAATAAAATGCATTACAAGATCTTCAGCCATAAGGAATTTTATGTGTAAAAACCAGGAAATTGGATGGGAATCTTAATGGGACTTCCTGATAAAATAAAGTAGAATAAGACAAAAAATATATATCAGTGTTAAATCTGTCCAATTTTGTTGCTTTGTGTGTTAACACGAGCCACTTCTCTACACATTTCGAATCTGTTCATTCCATTAATGAAACAGGGTTGAGGATAAGAATTTTGACCATTGATATATTTTAGTAGAATGGTGGCGTTTTAGTTGCATGAACCTGATCAATCAATGACACCTCGAAAATTTCCAATTCTGACACAAGATCAAAAGAAAGAAAATACACAGAAAATCCAATCCTACCTGACCCTCCAACGGGCTTTTTCAGATTCAAGACCAAGTTCAATACTTGATATCTACTAATACCTCTGCAGGGACTAAAACGAGCCTTAAAATAAAAAAATAAAAAAAAAATTAAAAATTAAAATAAAATAAAATCAAAAATGCAAAAAAGTAGAAAACAAAGCAAAATTTCAAAATCTGCGAACCATGGTTAAAAGTGCTTTGTTCCAGGCCTGGATTGATTGTGAAAAGTGGACATTTCAATTTGAGTGGGTACCCATTCTGTGGCCATAATATTGTGATTAGCAAAGGCTTGAAAGTTCCCCAAATTTACATTATTTTGGTTTAGCGAGAGCAATGTGTTGTTTTAACTCTAGTTTGCTAATCCCTTTCTTTCTTTCTTTCTTTCTTTCTTTCTTTCTTTCTTTCTTTCTTTCTTTCTTTCTTTCTTTCTTTCTTTCTTTCTCTGTTTCTTTGTTTCTTTGTTTCGTTTCGTTTCATTTCGTTTTTGAGAATCTGGCATGATAATTGAGAGAGCAGATGATTGTTTTAGTCCAGTGCACACATTAAGTCAGAATATCATCATCACGTTTGTCCCAACATTCAAAGAAATTCTCCATCTGCAGACACGCAAAATGAGCATTGCAAATCATCCATGTCTCTGACGTCCCTGTTTTCAGTGGCACATGCATTGTCCCATGTCGAAATATCAGCTGATTAAAGGGTTTTGGGGTCAATTTTCAACAATATCGATAAGTGGGGTAGTGTCTCGGACATCATCCCCAGGAAAGTTTAACTGTTCGCCGATTCTTTGGTCACTATCACTCTCAAACCAGCTGATGTAGAAATGATCTTGTCCAAGAAGATCAGAGGGACATAGAGGAGAATAGAGAAATAAATGTTTGGATGAGTTGCCACAAGATATCAGTACATTTTAAAGGAGATGTGAGAGGCTCTTTTGTTGTCTTCTCCAGATGTGGCTAATGAGTATGTAAAGCGATCGCTCAGCTTTGCCTCGTGTTTTTCGTCTTTCTTTTCTTTTCTTTTCTTTTTTTTTTCTTTTTTTTTTTTTTTAACCACAGAATAATGTGGCCTCAGAGTCCACTGTAAATTTACTCTGCACCTCATTCAGTACCAAATTGTACTCGGGCACTGCAATTTGAGATATTTTGGTTTAGTAGCACGATTCAAATAAAGCGATCAAATGTGTGAGTTGTGTGTGTTACCATCCTTGTGGTGATGTAGTGTAGGCTGTCTGGGTGTTTCTGCAGCGTCTCCTGGACCCACTCTCCTCCCTGTCCAATCAGGTCGACCCAGATCTTTCTTGGTGAATCGACTGGACGTGGTGTTAACCAGGCGATGGTGGCGATGGGAGGGCTAGTTGAAATGTGTCCATAGTTATTTTGATGGTGATGCAGGAAGAGCTTGGAAGCCTGTCTGCTGTCGGCGTCGTAGGCTCGAGTCTGCATGGTCAATGTCCAAATGATCTTCAATCATACGCCAAGCAGTGGATGTGCCGGAGTTCATGTCCAAATTTGCACTGTGCAGAGTGCTCAAGCCTTAAGATCTGCAGGTCCATGGGCCTTTCTCAGAGCCAAGTTCGGACCAGTCCAACGTGTGTGCTCCTGCGAGCAATGCTGCATCCTCTTCCCTCTTGGTCCGGTGGCTGGTGCTGGTGTTGGGGTCGACTGAAGGAACAGGGATCGAGGTCGGGGTCCAGTTGCACCACAGAAAAGCCAGTCAAATCTGTGAGAATAAAAAGGAGCAGAAGCAGTAACTTGCCCTTTTACTTGTTGTCTTGTGTGTGTGTGTGTGTGTGTGTGTGTTTGCATGTGTGTGTGTGTGTTTGCGTGTGTGTGTGTGTGTGTGTGTGTCCTCCACGGTGCAAGGTCGAGCCTGTGTCAGTGAATGGACTTTGTTGTGACTATAATGGTGGCTTTTCATTTATTCTCAAAAACATTAATTCAGGGTGTTGTCTTTTAGTTACACCAGTGCTTTCTATCATGCGTCTCGTCCTCAGTCATTTCTGCATCTCTTTTTTTTTTTAAATATATATTTTTTTATTTTTGCAATTTTTACGTTTGCTCTTTGCTCTACGTTTGCTCTCAATTTAGTTAGTTGATTTATGCTCAGTGAACCCCCGGTAGGAAACCCATATTTTTCAGTCCAGATGGACAGGCACTCTAAATTTTTTGGACCAAATTCATCCGACATAATGCGTATCACAGGCGTCTCGGAGGGACAGGCGCAGTTACGCCTTTAGATTGATTTAATTCCCCTCGTATCTTTAGAGACGGCGAGCTGCGTCTTTCACTTCCCTGAGTTTCAGTACCTTCTAAACTGCTAAACTAAACTTCTAAACTACTAAACTATTGCCTCACGTACTAAACTATTGCCTCAATCTATGCTCAATTAATTAATTCCTTGCTATAGATTAGGGGGAAGCAGCCAGAACCCAGTTCTGGTCTTCCCAGTTGACCTCTTTGTCTAACTGGCAATCTCAAACCGCGCAACCGCTTGCAATCAAATGCAGCCCCCCATTCCGGGAGACGCCCAAACTGATGCTTTCTGTGTCGAAAATTATCATGTACCAATTGTTCCACTAATTTAGGTTACACTTCATAATCAATTTAATAATGGCTTAGTACCATTTAAGTTTTCAATTTGTATTTCACTCTTCTCTTCTCTTTTGTCTTTTGTCCAATTTATAGAAGTGTATTTATCATTATTTCATAGTTATTTTAAGTTCGAAGTTTTATGGTCCAACTAATTGTTCCTGTAATAAAATAAGTTTCCCCTCTTTTTTTTTTTTTTTTTTTTTACGAAGTTGTCTTGTGATGTTAAAATAACGCAAAGGGAAATCGACACATTTTGAGACAGACAGAACTCATAACTCACCACATTTTGTAGGAAAAGGTTCGAAATTCCAGCGCCGGTGTCCTTATGCAGTCTGTGATGCAGCCCTCACTTCTCAAAAAGTTACGAGGAACAAGGCTGGAATGTCTTTGTATCCCAGGTGGCCGACGCTGAATCACAGCCTCACAAAGGACATCCGGACGAGGAAAACTGCCGACAACGCCAAATTGTTGTGGAAATTTGTGTGATAAGTCCAAGAAAAATGGAGCACTGTCTCTCTCAAAAAGGTGGATTCTTTATTCTTTGATATATCGAAGAATACAGTTCCTAGACAACTACACGGGTGATCAACGGAGCAACGACGCGAGCCACACAATAGGAAACGCAGCAATTTATAGAGTTACAGTAGGCCGGCCCATAAAGGCCACCGGGAGAACAGGTTTGTCAGGCAGTCACATGATAGGGGGCACATTACAATACACATTAGAGTGGTTACATGCAGGGGGGGTCCAGACGATCAAATTAGAATCTCTCTGGTGGTGTCTCTTTGAATCACAGGAGACTGGTTAACCATAGGGGGTCCAGGTGGTTAAATAAGAATGTAAATGGTGCTTCCTGTATTGGAGAGGCCAAATGGGAGCTTTTGACGCTGCTGACCAGTGGTCACGTCTAAATACAATACATCAAATGACATTTTTCTTTTACACGGTGCAGCGTCTGCAGTGATGCGGGCGCTGTATCGGACCGTTGTGGTGAAGAGAGAGTCGAAAGACGAAGCTCTCGATTTACCGGTCAATCATGAGCTCTGGGTAATGACCGAAAGGACGAGATCGCGGATACAAGCGGTCGAAATGAGCTTCTTCCGTTCCTCCCTTAGAGATAGGGTGAGGAGCTCAGTCACACGGGAGGAGCTCGGAGTAGAGCCGCTGCTCCTCCACGTCGAGAGGAGCCAGCTGAGGTGGCTCGGGCATCTGTCCGGATGCCTCCTGGACGCCTCCCTCAGGAGGTGTTCTGGGCATGTCCCACCGGGGCGGCCCCGGGGTAGACCCAGGACACGCTGGAGGGACTATGTCTCTCGGCTGGCCTGGGAACGCCTCGGGATCCCCCCGGAGGAGCTGGAGGAAGTGTCTGGGGTGAGGGAAGTCTGGGAGTCCCTGCTCAGACTGCTGCCCCGCGACCCGGCACCGGATAAGCGGAAGAAAATGGATGGATGGATGGATGGATTTTACCCAAATAAAGGGTTAAACTGGTGATAGACAGGATATTTACAAATAAAGTGTATTATTGATGAAAGTAAGAAATTGTTTATTAGTTTTTGACATTTTCATTTAATATTTCCACTTTTTTGTTCTAAAAGGCCTTTTGCATGTTTTAGAGTCTATATAGTCCAGAGAAGAATCAAAAGAATGACTACAACTATTTTTATAGTCAACTAGTCACAATTAGTAATTTAATTGTTTCAACTCTAGTCCAGAGGTTTCTGAATGTTTACTTTGTTACAATAAAGTATTGAACTGTAATAGTTGCGCTATAGTCTAATTTACACCTTTAAATAGGAGGAGGAACAGCTGTTTCCTGTGACACCTCCTCCGTCACTTTGAACATATAATTCTGACAGAATGCATCTGTGAGCATCAGCGCTGAGGCTCTGCAGAAGAACAAGCACAACATGCTGTGTTCCTTCAACGGGACGGCCCTGTGGAGTGTCCTGCCTCCACTGCTGCTCTCAGAGTTCATCCTGGGAACCCTGGGGAACGGCCTAGCCCTGTGGATCTTCTGCTTTCATCTGAAGCCCTGGAAGAGCAGCACCGTGCTCCTCTTCAACCTGGCCATGGCCGACTTTCTGCTCATCCTGGTGCTGCCGTTTCGGGCCAGTTACTACCTGTCAGAGCTGGAGTGGCACTTCGGGAGCTCCTTCTGTAACATCTGCCTCTTCATGCTGGCTATGAACCGCAGCGGCAGCACTTTGTTCCTCATGGCCATCGCTCTGGACAGGTACATGCGCGTGGTCCACCCCCATCACCCCATCAACTTCTTAAGCCTGTCCAAAGCCATGTGTGGAGCGGCTGTGCTGTGGCTGCTCTCCATCTCCATGAGCGCTCACATTTTCACCTTAAAACACAGCAACACCACCTACTGCGAGAGCTTCAGCATTGAGATAAAAAAGGATGCGCATGTGATTTTGTCTTGGCACAAATTTGCATTTTTGTTTTCCTTCTACGTGCCCTTAGTTGTGATTCTATTCTGCACAGTCAGCATCACCTCCCATCTGAGAGGACGGCAGATCGCTCAACACGCCAAAATGAAAAATGCGTTGTCTTTCATCATTGTGGTGGTAGTGCTCTTTATTATCTGCTTTCTCCCCAGTAACATCACTCAGGTCGTCATTTGGTTTAAAATAAAAACAGCCTCCCAGACTTTGTCACCGGTGGAAGTTTGTTCCGCCATGGACAATCTGACCACCATCTTCTACATCACCATCACCCTGACCTACCTGAACAGTGTGCTGGATCCTCTGGTCTACTACTTCTCCAGCCCGGCCATCAAGAACATCTGCAGGAGAGCGCTGCGTCTGCCACAGGCCTCGAAGACGGTGAAGAGCGCGGAGAAGAAGACCAGAGAGACGGGATCACAGTCACTCAGCCAGCTCTGATCAGCTGGAAGCACACAAGATGTCAAAAAGACTGCAGAAAATGTTAAATCTTGAGAATTTAAAAGTGTTGAAATTGAACAAAGCTAGACCTAAAGATGGACTAAAGTGGATTGAAACCAGTCCTAACTGTCTAAACTGAACCTATTCCAAGATTAAATCAGCAACAAACCAGGACTAAACCAGGTCTAAACCAGCCAATAGACTTAGAGATTACAGTAAAGACATTGTAATTAATGCTCTTTTTGTGTTTTCAGATTTCACATGTGTACTTAATTTGCTCTTGCTCTCTGCACTTTATTTTGTTTGAAAAGCTGCTTTAGCAAGTTGATAAAATATATTAAAGGGGCACTATGTCAGTGTGTAGGTGGAGGTGTTTTGTCAGGAATGTTGCACAAAATGGCACAAAGCAGCCCAGTCTCCATGGAGACAGGATAGATACAATCTGCAATGTGTCATTAGGGGGCGTGATCTGCCGTGGGGGAAACTCCCCTTTGATTCAAGAGGAAACTCATCTTTTCCTGTCTTTTATTACAGTTCCTGGCCAGTTGTGTCTATTTTAAGCACAATTAATTCAAGTCAAATCATAAACTGGGTGTTTGTTGTTGTTGTTTTTGAACAGTGGGAGACAGAGCAGCTCTTCTACATTAAACTGAATGGACTGTTCCCTCAGATGTATCTATGCCAAGTTTTTTTTTCACTTAATACTATAGAACATCCAGCAATAATATTTGTATGAAATAAGCAGGTGATGGAACCTCCACCAAAGTTACATAGTACACCTTTAAATATAAATATAGGCTTTCATACAATCATTTTAAATATATACTTCTTCATTCAGTGTAATTGAATATAATGTGCATAATGCATTTTCTGATGTTTATTTCCAAGAGTTTGGTCATTTGCCAACTGTTGTTATAAAATGTACTATTTATTTTTTCTTTGATACATCCGTGTTGGTCTTCTATGACCGAGCCTAAGCCGACTTTGACTTTATTACTTATATGTGTGCAACCTATATTTTTTCCCATTAGAATCTTAATTGTTTCATTGTAGCTTCAAACCTGTATTTACAATAAAAATAGCAGTGATGTGCCAAAATGTGATAAAGGTTTGTTGAATATAGTCTAGTACTAGTTTCTTTCCATTTATTTGACTGTCTTTGGAGTTTTTTATATTTTCAAAAATATGCAAAAGCTTTAGAAGTAAATAGTTGCATCTTGCAACAAATCGGCCTCTGGTCTATGATTATTTAAAAACAAATGTTTATCTCAAGATGTGTAAAAACCTCAACATAAAAGTTCCCCTGTGGTCTCTAGACAGACTTATATTTAAAGATAAGACAAAAAACAGCAGCAGGAGCAGGAGCATCAGCAGCAGGAGCAGGATAACGCCTAGTGTACACTGAGTCCAGTCCGGTCGCGGTCCGGGACCCGCGCGGGTCTCTTGCAGACGCCTGTCACACCAGCTCCGGTTCACTGCGGTCCGTTTTTGACGAAAGCCACGTAGATTCACGTGGTTTCGCGCGAGAGCACTCGTCAAATGACATGAAAGCCGCACCAGACCGCTGCGGCGTCCGGCAAAAATAGACTTCTTGCGGATTCTTTCCGGAGACCCGCGCGGGTCCCGAACCAGAGCCGGACCGGAGTCGGTGTGCATCAGGCGTAAGACTTAATAATGGATAAATGGTATTTCCAGTTAACTTGTTGTCAGTCCTTTGTCAGGTGTGTTTTACTTGAGGAGGTAAGCTAAGCATCAGACAAACAACTGTAAAATGATTGCCCTGGGCCTAGCCACATGTCACTGAGCATATGGGGCCAAATTCCTGCCAAAACGTTGTAAAAGCGTAACAGTACTTGCAAATACAATTTGTGTTTTGCAAATACGCAAAATGATTTGTACAAATAAACAAATAGTTTTGTGCAAATATAATTAAAATTTTCATTTGCAAATATAGTTATCTACATCAGTACAAATCTGTTTTCCTTTGTACAAATCTGTTTTTCCTTTTTTACAAATCTGTTTTTCCTTTGTACAAATCTGTTTTTCCTTTGTACAAATCTTTTTCTCTTTTGTGTGCGCATCTTACTTTGCACTTGCAAAACAGGCTCCCTTTGTATGCAAAACACACTGGATGTCTTTGCAAAACCAAACTGCGGTAGAATCCTGCCAAAAGTCACGTGACAAGCCAAGCTGCTCTCATTGGCTGAAGCAGGTCCGCCATGTTGCTCAGTGATGTATCCAGATCTTGTAGCATCTACACTGTGTTTTTATAATGGCAATACAGTGCCAGGACGCTTTGCCTCGGGGGCGTTGCGCCTCCGGTGGTGCCGGTATTCGCGCTTTTGATACCTTGTCCGATGTAAAGAGTGGCTTTCAAACAAAAAGAAAAAAGAACTGCACTAATACCACATAAATGACCGAATGACGGCAGCGTGTCGTGTTGGTCAAGTACAAGTTTTAAACCAGTTTTAAACCACCACTAGTTGGTCATGTGGGTTCGAGACCCACCCAACCCACGTATTTTTTGTTGATCAGTCTTTGTGCTGTTATAAATGAGGCAACTCATGTGCACTTTTAAGCCTTCATTTACTTTAGTATCGATTGCCACTGGATTGATTTTTATCGCGTCAGGCACAAGTTTTTATTAATATCTTGGCGTGCTGTGCCTGACGCGGCCTGATGATGGCGCAAAATATGTACAAATCACACGCTGACATGATCACTCCGAGAGCTAAAACGCTGGTGCAAAAGACGCTGATGAGTCCATCACCATCAGCTGAGCATGATTGTGCCACGGCAGACGCTGAACAACACATGTTCTGGATTTTTTTCACACTCCACTCCCTGGTGTGGACTAGATACGCAGGCACAGTGCAGTGCCACATGGTTGGTTTGGTCACAAAATAGCCCAGTAACAAGAGCGCTTATGACTCCCATAAACTCGTGAATGTTGTAAAAAAGACAGAAAACAGATTTGTACAAAGGAAAACAGATTTGTACAAAGGAAAACAGATTTGTACAGATGTAGATAACTATATTTGCAAATGAAAATCTTAATTATATTTGCACAAAACTATTTGTTTATTTGTACAAATCATTTTGCGTATTTGCAAAACACAAGGTGTACTTGCAAAACACAAATTGTATTTGCAAGTACTGTTACGCTTTTACAACGTTTTGGCAGGAATTTGGCCCCATATAAGCACAGTATGTTTTATATTGTTGTAACTCTGTGGCTTTCGATAATAATTTGAGTTTATATGTATTTTTAGCAGTTCCACTTGAATGCCCTGCTCCGCTGGGGCTGAATAGCCCCATCTAGTGGATTAATTAGGCCATGTTTGTCTCTCAACTGTGAGCAACATGACGAATGAAGACTGAAGGCAGTGGCTAAAGTAAAAACGGACAAAAACATCGACATCAAAGCCCTGCTTCAGTAGGCTTCACCCACAGAGACGGGCCTCACCCGCAGAGACGGGCCTCACCCGCAGAGACGGGCCTCACCCGCAGGGACGGGCCTCACCCGCAGAGACGGGCTTCACCCTCAGAGACGGGCCTCACCCACAGAGATGGGTTTATAGCTCCTGGAGTGGGTCGTCTGCAGGCTCTGTTTTAAGTCTTGTGCCTGTGAGGGACACCTTCTGATCCATCCTTCCATCAGAGGAGGCACATGGCCCTGCCACGTGCAGAAGTGTGTAATCCACAGGATCCATACAGTTAATGGTAACATGGGTTATGCCTATGACATACTCATACTGTATTTAGTACATGATCTGAACCACGTGAAGTATTTGGATGGTCATTGCACAAACACTGCACAGCTGGTTATTTGATTTTTACAAAAGACTCAATGGCTTTGTATAAATTGTTTTGTGGAATGCATTTAAAGCTTTGATAATTTCTTCACTTCTATTCTGATCTGAGAAATGAGCCTAAGCAAATTACAAATTAAATGTAGTCTCTCTGTATTTATTAATTAAAATAAATGAAGCCAGTTTCCAAAAGGAACTCTTGTGTCATAATTTCTCAATCTGCTTTCTACCTGTGGCCCGTCGTGGAAACTGGTGTTGTGATTTTGGGCACTACAAAAATAAAATGAATTGAATAATGTGTGAGGTGCATGTTATGAAGTGCTACAAGAGGTGTGTTTCTGTTGGAATGTGACAGAAATAGTATCAGAACAGACTCTCCAACTTTCTTTTCTAATGGAAAACTATTCCTGTCCTGATAGTTTTTTGTAAAATAAAATAAAAATCATTTTAAATACATTATATGTGATGCAAATATATCAATTTTGTAAATTTATCACAATAAGTCACAGAACAATAAGAATCTCCAGAACACTTACTAAACTCTACTGCTCTCTAGTGGATAAGATATGCATTCATAAGAAGCTGCTGGAAAGTAACTCTAGGTCACCTGTTCAAACCTCTGCCTTTGTCTCCTTGGGCAAGACACTTCACCCATTCACACTTGTGTAAGTGTTATTATATTTTAGGTATTTCAATTTTTAAAAGATTAAATCCGAATAAGTGACAATTGCCTGAAATTCTGAACTGACATTCAAACTGAACTGAATTAATTACGTCAAATTGTGGCGTGACTTTGAGCATCGAGGGAAGACACACGCACGCACGCACGCACGCACGCACGCACGCACGCACACACACACACACACACACACACACACACACACACACACACACACACACACACAGTTATGGCCAAAAGTCTTCACACCCCTGAATTTTTTATTTCTCTCCAAAAATATTGCAATTCCACATTTGTTGCTTTCCACGTTTTTTTTCCTTTGTGTGTATTGGAACAGTAAAAAAAAAAAAAAAAACCCCAGAAAAAAACAGAAAAAAAGCAACTCATAAGATTAAGATTCATATATACATATGCACATACGTACAAGTTTGTATTGATTGCTGCAGGTTTGAGTTAATCCTGTATTGGTCACTTTGGCTCCAGTACTCAGTACCCACTAGCCCCACCCACATGCCCACATGCTGTACTTAGAAAAATTAAGAGACAAGTAGGGTTCTAAAATAACATGTAACAAAAATAAAATATGTAAATGCTGCTGCTTGTTAGAGCGAAAAATCACTATGAAGAGTTCTACAGTTTTAACAGGAGGTCAAAGGGCGCTTCACTCTTCCGTTCTATGGGGAATTAGCCGAGCCTCGCTAAAATAAACCAATATTTAATTAACACTAGCTGAGGGCGAGTTACAGCTGGATAATCACTGCCAGCATGATAAGACCTTTATGTACGTCTTATAACAGGTGGTGTTTTTGTCTCTAAGCTAATGCTAACCTAAATTGATTTAAATAAACAGTGTTTTTACATTTGTATTTATTCTAGCAAGACTTTCCACAAAGAATGAATGGAACAGGAACAGAACTGCACTTTCTGGAAAACCGGACCTACCCGGGCGGTATCGTGAAAAAGGCCTATTACTAAACCATTTTGGATCATTAGTACAATTCACAATGAACACAATGTAGAATAATGATCTTATGCTTTTAGCTCCGTAGTAAGTACCTGGGGGAAAAAGCATACGTCTCCTTTAAGCTATAGATAGCCAACATGGCTGCACTCTCATCCAAATCCATCGCTAACTCCCATTTCTTTACACCTGATCGCATTCTCAGGCCTGGGTTTATGTCATGTGGAAAAATGTGCTCCGTCCAGTAGAACCTGCAGGGCAAACACATCCTTTTGTCCCGCTCTGCTCCTGTCCCGGTCTCTCTCACCTGCTTTTTTCCACAGAACAAAGCCCCATGCAGGCTGCTCCACCCCACAACACGACTATCCGGTCCGGCCACCTCCACACCACTTCCACCGCCTCCACCGCCTGGACTTGGGCCTGAAATAGAGTTTAAATGTGAAGGCGAAAGAGCACACAATACCTGACTTCACCTGTTTCTGCTTTACGTAATGGATCGTCTTGTGAATGGCTTTAAGGAGGAAGGAGGGACAATCAGGACCGACTGCATGCCTGGAACTGTCAGCATTAAGCAGACAGAAGTTGTGAGATAAAAAAAATGAGAATCTGAGGAGGGTAGACAAATTGTAATTCTATGATAGCTTATATGTACTGACAGGATCATACTGAAGAAAGTCAGACTCCTGCACTGTTTTGCACTGACACATCGCAGGAATGAAGTAATAGGTTGGGTTCAAGTGACACAGCATTCTAGAATTTCTATAGTTAAAATTGAGTTGGAGACTGGTCAGAAAACTGTGGTGGAATTTGCACATTTTTGGCCATGTTTCTGTATAATATCTCTAATTACTGATTCTATCCTCATGAAACAAAGCCTCACACAAACTTTGCACTTTCTGTAGCCTGTAGATAAACAAAAGTTTTTTCACTTTGGTTCCGTTGTTCAACCCCAAAGACATGATTGTTGTTGAAAGGACTTTAAGCCATGCATTTTACATGATAAATTTGTGGAACAGATCTCAAATACATAATGATTGGGTTCCGCACTTTCGACACAGAAAGTTACATGATCAAATTCTATTAAAAAATTGTTTTCAAAGTGATGAAAATACAAGATCCTTTAAATTAAAGTATGTTAAAGTCTGTTATTCAAATGAATGAACTCAGTTAATTTATACCTGGAAAGCAGAAATTAAATCAGAGGTTCTCAAACTTTATGAGACCAAGGACCCCTTACTGGTATGAAAATATCTCAAGGACCACCTATTGTTCTCCACAATGGCATCACAATAAAATTCAGAAGTATAAACCACGTTTATAATCACAGCAGCCCAAAGCCCCCCACTCTGCTGATGACCTTCCTTCTACTCACGAATCGCAGCCTTCCATCTCTCCAGGACCTGTGCGTCTCCAGGACCTGTACATCTCCAGGACCTGTGCGTCTCCAGGACCTGTGCGTCTCCAGGACCTGTACATCTCCAGGACCTGTGCATCTCCAGGACCTGCGCGTCTCCAGGACCTGTGCATCTCCAGGACCTGCACGTTTCCAGGACCTGTGTGTCTCCAGGACCTGTGCATCTCCAGGACCTGCGCGTTTCCAGGACCTGCGCGTCTCCAGGACCTGTGCGTTTCCAGGACTCGGAGCAGGTCGATCACAGCGGACCCTTCTCACCTGGACACGGACTATTTGAGCCCCTCCCCTCGGGCAGGAGAACAGTCACAGGGACAGTTTCTGTCCCTCTGCTGTTGGACTCATCATAGAATAAAATAGCTCTCTATTTGCACTACTGTCTAGTCAACTGTACATTTTCTGTATATAGTCTATTTTATTTTATTTATTTGCTAATTCTTAATTTTATGCATGCCTTCTTTTATATATCTTGCTTCTATTTTACTTCGCACCTTACACCAAAGCAAGTTCCTATGTTTGTGAAATGTGTTCTCTGACAATGGCAATAAACCTATTTTGATTCTGATTCTGATTCTGATCAAAGTTTCATTTCTCATAATCCTTATTGCATTGTTGCAGCTGTTTACTTCATAAACACTGTATGTTTGAGATTGTATGTTAGGAAATTGTAGTATTCACGTAATCAATCAATTCAATGTTCGGGGGAACCCCAACTCATGGCCCAGGGACCCCCCCAGGGGTCTCAGTTATATACTGTAGTACGGGCCATACCACAACTATTTACGCCAATGTTAGCCTTTCCTTAATAAGTTGTGTTGAAGATTAATTTCTATTTTATCTCGAAACAGACAAAGTTCTATTCGATTCCTTATATATTCAAAACATGCCTATCATGGAAAGCCTGATTGTTTAACTCTCATTCATTTATAGGATTCTATTTGTGGATTGATGTTTTGTGGACTTTTCCCATTCAAAAGGTATACTATTTTGTTTTTAATAGTACATTTCTAGGGCATAGCTGCTAGATTTTCATCACTCTGAAATAGTGCACTAGTCAAAAAATCCTATTAGATTTAACCAGGTCCTTTTAGAATCTGATAAGACAAAACAAATCCAGTAGGATTCCTTTCTAAATCCTATTGGACAATGTCAAATTCCTACTGGACATTTCTTTGTCCTATTGGACAATATCAGAATCCTATTGGATACTATTAGATTCCTATTAGGCAATGTCAGAATCCTATTGGAGCACAACATGTTGAGACAATTCTAATGGGAATAGGCTCTATACTTGACACCAATTTCAATAATGTAAAGATGACCTCTTTTTTTTTTTTTTACACAATAGACTGAAATAATGATATTTTCTTTGAATAACATTGCGGTCTTTTGATAACGCTCAAGATCATTCAAAAGTGTTCAGGAAAGGTCATATTTAGTCCTGTTTCACTGAGTATTTAGTTACAATAGCTTTTAACATCAATTAGTATCTGATTTTTCATGAAACCCATGTATTGTCACGCATCTTTCCATCACAGTTTGTGTGAAAAGTAAAAGGCAGACATAATCTCACTCAAACGGATTAAACCCAACTTCATAAAATAATCCTCTGTCGGTGAGTTTCACAGAGATGACGTCACTGGTCCCATCTGCACAGACCGTGTGCTGGACATCTGAAGAGTCCCACTCTGCTGCGGAAATAAAGGCGCAGTACAGTCCTGCAGCTCCAGGACACCTGCTCTGTGACATGTGAAGGGGTGTGTTAGAGAGGACACTGTCGCCGCTTCCTTCCTCCTTTGCCTCCCTTCCTTCCCTCCTCCACCTTGGGGGAGGACCTTATCCGTCCGTCCGCCCGGCTGCTCTCCTCGGAGCTAAGCCTTTCCCCCGAGCGAGCGGCCGCGGTTCATCAGGACGAATGAAGCCGAACGAGCGATGTCACTGGCGGTCTGGCGTTGCTTAACACGGACACTCGGACGCTTTCTGGCTTCATTTTAAGACGTTGGATGTCACTGGCTGTTTTACTCTTTTCTCGGCCCTTGTATATAATCCGAATAAAGCGATAAAAGGATGAACACCTGGGTGAGAGGCCGGAGGGGCGAGCATAGCCTGGGAGCCGAGCGGGAGCATTTTGACAAGCAGCAGGTAAGCGCCGCGGGAGAGGATGTCGTCGCTATTTTGTTTTTTTATTCGTTATTTTATTTGTATTTATTAATTTTTTACTATTGAGCACAAGCTAGTCGATGTTGTCCCAGTTGGCCTAGCTCTCCTCTCTTCTACCATTTAATTTAGTGTCCATATTAAATAATGTATCGAATGTGTTGAAGCGGCAAGGCGTTTAAGTCGTCCCCGAGCTAACCGCGCACGAGGCGGAGAGGCTCGTGCTCGCCGCGCTGGAAACAGAAAAGTTGCTAGGTTTGGTTCGTTAGCATTGCGTTAGAAATAAAATATACATCAACGATAGAGCAAAAATGATGCAAATCCGTCCTAATAAGGAAACATCTAAAGTATTTGTCGTCTCTATTTCGCATGTTTTTCGTACGCTACCTGTTCACTGTAGGAGCAGTGTTAAAACCGTGATGGATGGAGTGGGTGAAGTTAGGAGCAGGTGCTTACTCCTCTGGCCCTTGGAAAGACTGTCACATCACAGGGTTGGGTTTGTTTTAGGTGGATATTTGAAGATGTGTACATGTATAACCTGTCCTGACCTTCTAGTTACTGAAGTGACAAGTCCTAGCATTGAAGAAAATGTGACTGGAACTTAAATTGAATCAGGAATAGCTTTTTACTCCCTCGTTTTCAGGTCCGATTAGCTATTTTTGCTGTAATTCTTTATACGTTTAACTATAAAGGGACACACTGATCCAGCTATTTCAGTTCTGGTACAGATATCACTTGGGCTTTGACTTTGAGAATCTGCCAATATCCAATACCAGATCATTCCTTTAAATCAATGTGCCTATGGCAGGTTTAAGTACTCATTTTACTGAAACACAGTTAAGGTAATTACATTTAACATTCTGCTAGAAGAATTAACAATTTTTATCCCAGTTTGGCAATATTTTAGGTTTGAATTTTTACTTCCTGGTTGTAAATCATGGCATCACACTAGGAAACTGTTACCTAGCAATCATGCCGAAATTCCTTTAATGTCACATACATTAGTATTTAACAAATATTGACAAATAAAAGTATATGGGAACAGCTTTATTTTGTTAAAATAATGTGTAATGGATGAGAAAAATGTGTCTTGGTGCAATTCTCCCTAGTGTGTTGTCATGTTTTGTAACTTTGCTCTACTTCCTGTAAATTTCAACACATTTTTCAACTTTTCTTCACAGACTCTGGATTGGTGTTAAACTATCATATACATTTACAACAAGTTTTATACCAAATAATGTCAAAACTAGAAAATCCAAAAAACCCGTCATACGCACTTTAAACATGCTATCAAAACAAAATTTCCTAACAGATTAAGTTGTTTATACCATAATGTAAATGATACTATTTGCACACCTTCAGCTGCAAAACATTGTCAAATAAACACTCTGAGATTTAAAATGAGGTATCATGTCAATATTTACTGGGCCGGACTTGAAAAAAAATACGTTTGTGTTGTCAAAATTGGAGTAATTGTTACAGCATCGGAACATAGGGAATCGACACCCAGTCCATATAACGATACTGGTATCTGCATTGTAGCATCCCATTTAATACTCCATACTCTAATTTAGCAACTCCAGAACAACAAGTGCAATATCAATTTTTTAATAGACCTCCAACCTCTACTAGAAAGCTTTAGCCCAGAACAACTGGTCTCCTCAACATGTCTTCATCCACACATTAGATTCAACGTCATTTGAAATTAAAATTGAAATTAAATTAAAATTCTGACAGAGAAGGCTTTTGTGTTGAAACCCATTCAGATATTTGTCCTCCTTTGGGTAGTAGCTGGTTGGAAACACTGTGACATTTAAGCCTCTAAAAGTGCTGTTACATGGTGTGAAAAGTTTGAGAACCACTGATCTAACTTGCTCTGGTGGTAAGTCAGACCACACACAAAACCAGTTCAAGTCTGAGAAATGTTGTCCTTGGCGTGCTTCTGTTTTTGAAAAGAACTGATTATATTTCCCCCTAGATTATTTATGCACTGTTTTCTTGAAGGAACATAATTTTTGGAGGTTGTAAAATAATACGATTTGGGATCAGATACTTATTTTGTGAAGTTAGTTATTTGTGTTTGACTAGACTGGAGTAAAAATGTAGACACAATAACACGGTCATTTCTTTGCCGTTTCTTTGAGGTGAGCATGTAGAGACATTGTTTGTGAGCCGTGTGTGCTGGATGGTTAAAGACGCCTGCTCCTGTGAATGACAGGCACATATATTTGCTGAGTTGTCACTGTGACCAGGCAGTCCCCTGTAGGCCTGCGTCCTGTGTCATGCTCAGCTTGTTCTTCAGGTTTGACCATCTTTTCTCTGGTGACACATTCTTTTGTCTTTGACATTCAAACTGAAAGTCTGCGTGTCTGTCTGTTTTTTTTATGATTGTTTGTAGGATCAACAACTTGACTTCCCAAGCACTCTTTACACAGAGTCTGCCCCAGAACTCTATCACAGCAGATGTCCTGCTCTCAGCCATTACCCACTGGACAAATCTGATTGATGCTCATCAAAGCTACAGCAAAGAGCTGGACTGTGCTGGGCCACACATTCTTTATGGTCCCTGTAGGGAAACTGACCCAGCCCTAGGGCTCCTGTCAGGTGCAATGGGACAACTCCATGTCCTGAGCCAAGTTCATGGTCAGGGCGAGTAACATAGAAGATTAGCCAACTGCCTAAAACCCACCTTTGATGTAGTAACATTTAAAGTGTTATGTCATTTGTGTCATATTACATCCTTAATAATAATAGTAATATACATTTTGATTTTGAAATGTCAAAGATTCCTCCAGTTTTGCAGAAAGCTGCCACAATGAATGATTTGGATTCAGATTTCCGTCTGATCATGAGCCCCCTGATTACTCACATCAGAGTTTGTGATTTAAATGTCATTGAGCTGTCATTTAAATAATATTAAAGGTGTAGGACCGGCTAATAATCAGATTTTTGTTTGCATGTGAACAGAGCCACCGTTCAAATCCTTATGTTGTATTTGTAACCAGAGCATTTCCCTAGCTGTTCAGGCCACATTCTTTTCGCAGTTTGATTCTTAAACTTAAATATGCAGTAAGGAAGGTTAGGGAGAGAGTGCTGCGGGATATGTCCTCAGTATTATTTGTGTAATGGTTCATACTTGTATTGTGAGGACGCATGTTTAAATGGGGCTCTGTTTGTTTAGCTCTCGCTGATCATCAGGACACACACAGACACACACACACACACACACACAGACACACACACACACACACAGACACACACACAGACACACACACAGACACACACAGACACACACAGACACACACAGACACACACACACACACACACACACACACACACACACACACACACACACACACACACACACACACACACACACACACACACACACACACACACACAGACACCTTGAATGTGATGTCAGTGAATACAAGGCTGAGGGAGGAACTAAACAAACTCTGAGCAGCCACGAGGGAGTCCAGCAGCACAGCACTTCATTATGTCCAACAGGCTGAGCAGAGCTGAAGAGTGACGTCTGAACAGGGCTGCAAGAGCAATCACAGGCTAATCAATCACACTTTGGATCCACACAATATAAGCAAATAAGACTCCAGTTATAAGTGTTTGCATCAAGTATACAAAAAGAGTGTGTCTTCTGTGTAAGCCCTGTAGTTTAGACTGAGGTCCATACCACTGCCAGATAATGGATAAGAGAGAGTGCAGACTCATAAACAGAGGATTAAAATTTCTCACCAAAACGCTAACTTGATCTTGTGATAAAGTGCCGTGTTTCCACTAATGCTAACTTCATCAAAACGTAGCTAGCAAAGCACATTAGCATCAGCAGTTTCCTATTTATCGACGGCTCTCTTTGTGAAGACCCAATTATTATATTTCCTGTGCATAATGCATCTAACATTTAAAGCCAATGCAGTACACAAAGAGAGGTTAAACTGCGGTGTAGTTGTGTAAAGTGAAGTATATTTAAATATATGTAGACGAAACCAGAAGCAGTTTCCTGTGTACTCTAGCTTTAACCACAAACTTACTAAACTTCTTTCTGTGAATCACTGAGATTGGCCTCATGATTAAAAAGTATAATTGAAGTACAATTTAGATTTGATTTATTAAAAAAACATAATTTATCATTTTGGTCGATCTCTGTCCTGGACATCTTTAAAATGTGTACATATTTCCCTAAATCCTTCAGCACTCATTACTGACTAAGCTCTAGGGTAGTGCTTTTCCTGTGTTCATTACTGAATCCTATTTTTGTCCAAGACAGCTTTTGGCCCTTGTCAGTTCTAACAGAAGCTTGTTGCGTGGCCGCTCCATACTGTGAGCCTAATGCTGGAGGAGAGATACAGTGAGCGTTTGAAGCATATTGTGCACACAGTGAAATGTCCTTGTGTCGGCCGTTCTTTGTAACGGAGCCGGCGGTGTTATGTGTCACCCGCTCATGCTCAATGGAGCCTCTGCTCTGATGGAAATGAGGAGGCCACGACCAAGAGCCAAGTGTGGACTCTGATTGGCTCTCAAGTGTTGGGTTTGCCCATCGACTGATGGTAACCTCAAACACACTGTCCCAGTCTGAGCTTTCAGAGCTTTTACACTGGCTCTGGTATCCAAACCGGTTCCTCTTTGAGGTCTTTGGCACGGTTCGAATCAATGGCAGAGTGTGTTTCCATGCTCCGGGCCTAGCTCTGGGTCCAGGGTCAGGGGCCTGCTACGTAAGCCATCCAAACATAAGAAGTGTTTAGTTAAATGCAGGGTGCTCTGGAAATATAAAGTTTTTGATCTTGAAGCGAGTGCTGGGTGTCATTAAATAGGAAACAGCTGTTTGTGGCTTTGTTCTGTTCAGTGTGTAATGATTATGTTCTGTTTCAACTGCTTTTTGCCATCTTGTTTTCACCTGGGTCTGTTCTTTTATCCATTCATCTCACTACAGTGTGTTGCTTCTTTAGCTAAAGTGAACCTGGTGTTGATCTGGACCCTTCTCTGAGGCAGTGCCACGTGTGCTTCTAGGGCTGCAGCTGTCAATTATTTTATTTGAGTAATCATATATTTGAGTTAATTTTGAGTAATATTTTTACAATCCGTAAACAAACAAGGTGATTTAATCATGTCTTAAACAAAATTTATTCAGAAGTTTATAGTAATAAACAACACATAAGGAGCTCCGGCTTAAAATTAGGGATGCATCGACGCAGCTTTTTTAGATCCGACACAGACTTCGATACTTGGGCTTTAAGTATCTGCGATGTCAGCCGATACCTCTGCAGAGACTAAAAAGAGCATTTATTTTCTCAGTAGAGGTTGCCAAACTATCCTAATGAGTTGTGTAACTGTTTATTCTTCAATTAACGACAGAACAGTTTAGTATAATTAAAACCTCAAACATCATGAAACGTTCTGGACCTACAAGGGCCACTCAGTAGTCTTATTACATCAGTTCATAGGCCCAACCAGGATATCGGCTGAACTTATATTTTGGCGCCGATATCGGTGAACCCCTACTTAAAATAACACCTTTTATTCTTAATTTCACATAAGTGTGTCTCAGCAGCATTTCATTTCTGTAGACAGATATACCAATCCAAATATCCATGATGAGTGCATGTGTCACATTTCGATCTCTTGGATATAATTTATAATAACTATGAAATAAGTAGTGTTTTATGTGACATTACTTCAGCTAAGAAACCTCTACATGTGTTTGTAAAACTGTTATGTGAAGTCAGTGTTGCCTTACCGTGTGTTGTGGTCAGCACTGCAAAATGAGCAGCATCCTCCCTGTGCTGTTCACTTTAGGCCAGGCTGTGACCGCAGTCTTCACAGAGACTTTCCATTGGATTGAAATTTTTGTTGCACGCCAGAGCCCTCCACAAGCCTTTTCTCTGTATTAATGATGTTATTGTGTGGTACATGATCTTGTGAGTGTGCGATCAAATCCAGTGACTGCAACTGCATCACAAGAGCACAGGGCTTCATGTGAGCCCCACCACATGAACACCGCTCCAGTACAGCACCAGGACCAGGAGCGCCCCACCACATGAACACCGCTCCAGTACAGCACCAGGACCAGGAGTGCCCCACCACATGAACACCGCTCCAGTACAGCACCAGGACCAGGAGTGTCCCACCACATGAACACCGCTCCAGTACAGCACCAGGACCAGGAGCGCCCCACCACATGAACACCGCTCCAGTACAGCACCAGGACCAGGAGTGTCCCACCACATGAACACCGCTCCAGTACAGCACCAGGACCAGGAGCGCCCCACCACATGAACACCGCTCCAGTACAGCACCAGGACCAGGAGCGCCCCACCACATGAACACCGCTCCAGTACAGCACCAGGACCAGGAGTGCCCCACCACATGAACACCGCTCCAGTACAGCACCAGGACCAGGAGTGTCCCACCACATGAACACCGCTCCAGTACAGCACCAGGACCAGGAGTGTCCCACCACATGAACACCGCTCCAGTACAGCACCAGGACCAGGAGCGCCCCACCACATGAACACCGCTCCAGTACAGCACCAGGACCAGGAGCGCCCCACCACATGAACACCGCTCCAGTACAGCACCAGGACCAGGAGCGCCCCACCACATGAACACCGCTCCAGTACAGCACCAGGACCAGGAGCGCCCCACCACATGAACACCGCTCCAGTACAGCACCAGGACCAGGAGCGCCCCACCACATGAACACCGCTCCAGTACAGGACCAGGAGCGCCCCACCACATGAACACCGCTCCAGTACAGGACCAGGAGCGCCCCACCACATGAACACCGCTCCAGTACAGCACCAGGACCAGGAGCGCCCCACCACATGAACACCGCTCCAGTACAGCACCAGGACCAGGAGCGCCCCACCACATGAACACCGCTCCAGTACAGCAGCCGGGGCAGGACCAGGAGTGGGGCATTAGCCTCTGTGTCTTTGCTCCTCGTCGGAGAGTGTGTTTGATCATCGCGGTCCTCAATGCTCTCACACACAACTAAACTCCGCTCCATAGACACACCTGTGAGTTTGAAACAGACCTCTTGCTGTGCTGTAGTTGCTGCAGGCGCTCCATACGTCACAGATTCACGCTGTTTTGATCAAATATATAAACCATCGAGGCAATAAAGTAATAATCACACATTTTTTGTAATGGTATTACTCAGTTTACTCGATTCATCTTGTGAGCATTTGATGATGAACGAGGACAGGCTGAGCGGACACTATACGCCTGGAGGTAAGGCAAGTGAGGAGCAATCTGCTAGATACTGGAACATCTGAGTGTAGAGCCTAAGCAGAGGTAGACTAAGGTTCCTACAAAGGCTAAAAATTGCATGATGACGAGCACTTCTACAGCTGCAGCTGCCCGGGGACTGTCTGACGGAGCCTCCTGTGACACGTTCACACAGGCTGATGAACTGTCTTGTTCAAAGCCAGCAGCAGTATTACCAAGGCTAAGAAGGCTCAGCTGGCACGACATTTGACTGCGTGGAAAATATTTGATTGCGATATTATTCACAATGGACTTTTAAGTGCTTTTAACCACGATATAATTTTCTCCCATCATTAACTCATTCAAAGTCACATTTAGACTGATCCGTGCATGTTTGAAAGTTCACCACAGCCCACACACGCCCTCTGCTCCGTACCACGCCGCACGTGGTGTTCAGGTGTGTTAATAAATGACTAGCCCACTGCTCGCAGCTGGAACGTGCAGCGCTCCACAGGCGGGGCTCAGCACGGGCCTTTGTTGTGATGACGTTTACTGTGACTGTACAGCGCTGTCAACAGGAGGAGCAAATCAGAGCTGCAGTTTGCAACACACCGGTATTAAGTCATTTCAGATCAATATGTGCTTAAAATGAGCAAAAAGATCCAAGATTCTAACTAAATACCATTAAAAAGCTATGTTGTTTATGATGAAACGCAGCACACTCCGTATCTCTGATCTCACGACTCCCATTGTTCTAATCTGGAGAGTTCATTCTTTGGTGTGTGGGAGACTGTGTTATGTTTTTTTTTAGTCATCTCTTTTCTTGTTATCGTGTGTGTAGTGCTGACTCACACATCAGCACAGCCCCTCGCTCTTCCACCCACTCCCCTCTCCCCTCCTCTCCCCTGTGACCTCGGAGCAAGGTGAAACGGCTCGCTCTGAGGTGTGTGTGTGTGTGTGTGTGTGTGTTTGTTTTCCCTCACCTCTGCTGTTGCTGGAGTGAGAGCCTGGGAGAGAGGAGGGGGAGATCACAGTGTGGGTGGGAATCACAGGAGAATTCTATTGAAATGATTGTAATACAGGAAGAACTATCAACAGGAAATTGGAGTAAGCAGATGTGGGCGGCATCAACTAAACTAAATATATTTGATTTTCAGTAGGGCTGTAGTCGACAAAAGAAATTCTTGGTCGACTAAAGACCAGCCAGATCGACTAAAAGGGGGTGTGGCAAAAATGTATCAAAACTGTGAAGTATGTATCTGACCCAAACTGCACTCAAAAGAACTAACTACACAGGAATTCATGCAAAAACAACAATTTTTACAGATAAGTTCTAGGAAACTGTATTTATATGTAAAATCTTCAGCCATATCTTCTTGTTTTTGCTATATAAATCCCTTAAATATAAATAAAATAATTAGTCGACTAATAAAAATGTTGGTCGACTAAGACACGATCGACCTATTAATCCGAGTAAAGGACTACACCCCTAATTTTCAGTATTATACATTTTTCCCGATCAAATAACTTCAGTTTACATCAGTTTGTTATGAAATTGACTGTAAAGTAATAATACAGATAGTAGAAATACCACTATACACCATTATTTCAAACTGATAATCATATTCAGGCGATGTCAGACAACAGACATATGTTAAAACATAGCTTCAAACAAATTAGTTGAGGTTTAATTATAAGACGAATGTGAAATGTTTGTCAAATTAACCCTAAAAAAAAAAAACTTATAGCAGAGGCAGCAAAACAACATTCTCGAAAACAAAACTTAGCCCTGTAATATATATTATGCAAAATTGACTTTTCGAAGCTTTTAACCATGTTCTAACATTGTTCCTTCATCAAAAACATGCCTGGAGTTGTCTTTATCTTCTTTCACGCTTGTTTGATGAATCCTGTTTAGTAAGTCCTCTCCCTTCTAAGCCTCAGAAAGTGTCAGAAGCTAGCTTTTGTTCATTATATCATGGCAATTCCCTCTGTAGATCCTGATGCACAAATTCTGATTTAAGGAACGCCTGGTAAAAGGTGTTCATTTGAAGTTTTAGGCCTGTTACGATAATTACTATATCGGCTTATTTTTGATTTTGTACGACTTTTCAAGCTTTGGGGTTAATGTGTCAGTGGCATGAAGCAGTTCCAATATTGCCGTTTATTGTGATATTTTCTCTAACAATATATTGCACATAAAATTTGTGACTATGACAGACCTATGAAAGTACAAGATAATGTTTAAAGGACAATAACAACACAAATAATGCAGAATATGTGTCCTTTAATTTGGAGGTTGTGGATCTTTCAGTAAAAGTATGTGGTTTGTCACTGATTGATCAATAGGACTATTTTTTTTGTGAAATTATGAAAACAAAATGGTTCAAAGCAGACAAAATGTGTGTGAAGCCAGTGAGCACATTAGCCAGCGATGCTATTTTCCTTCTAAATCAGCTGAGAATGTATAAACCGGTGTTGATTCCACATCTTGCTGCTTGCTTTGTGGACGTGTGCTAAGTGTTTCTGAAGCTAAACGCTGTGACCTTGTGCTGGCCGCTCCAGTGTTGAATTAAGCTGATAAGAGGTGCATTAAGGTCTGCTGCCCAGGGTTCGCTCCCAGTCTGCTGCACGCCTGCTAACATGGACTCTCTGCTCAAGAACAAGCAGGACCAGGTGAGCGGCGGCACTGGGGGCTGTGGGAGGAGAGGCCTGGGACAGTTACGGTAGAGCGGGGAAAAGGGCTTGTTTTGGAGTAGTTTGGACTATTAGTTTTAAAATAATTGATTAAAGACAATGGATGATGACTGTTTCCAAAGGCACTAAAAAAAGAGCATGTTTTCTAATTTAGTTTTAAATGGTTTTATTGCACTAAAAATGTATAAAACCTGTGTCCTCACTCGTACTTGGCCTGGAGGAGCCGCCTCCTGCTCGGTTCCTTGAAGGACACACATTCCGCTCCAGTGACTTTTTTTGAGCTTTTAACCCTGTTCTAACAATGTCCCGTCATCACAAACATACCTGGATTACCTGAATGCGTTCAGTTGCATTCACGCCGTTTTTGAGGAATGTTTATTAGAAAATCCCTCCGAGCGTCAAGCACACTTCCTGTGAACTCCTTCGATCTGTGATGTATTTTCCGACTTTCCAAATTGAATCATGTGTAGAACTCAATTCAGAGCTACACAAATCACCCTGGTGTGAGACAGATTATAGTGTTCCTGTGTGTGCCATAAAGTTTATCTATCTCAAACTAGAATGTTCAGAAGTATGTTTTGAACCTTTCTATGGAATCGTGCAGGTGACTTTCCACTTTCAGAAACTTACAGACTGTGCCCACCAAATGATAATAATAACCAATCATACCAAATTCACTGCTGCTAAACCTAATCCTAACCTTACCCTAATTGTGGAATAATGTGAACGTTTTTTGAATAATCATAATGTTAAGCTCCGCCCGCCAGACCTTTTAGGGAGTCCCATCTAATTTATAGAGCGTTTTATTCTCTGCAAAGTACAAAGGTAGAGTTACTGTGAAGTCTGCTGTGGCCTGTGAAATAAAAGTGATTATAAACTCATCACAGTGAGCATCATCTCTGGCACTGTGCTTTTTGTAGTTTTTCCTTGAGAGAAGGAGGGTCAAGGATGGGACATTTATCCACTCGCTAAATTCTATTGCAATACAAAAATAAATTGAATAGAATCTCAGATAGCATTAGGTAAGAGAGAAATAAGTTTGGACCGCAGCAAATGGTTTGAAACTAGAATCTTTTAACTTGGTCTAAAAACAGGATGAATCTAAATCAAAACTAACTAAACCTATACATAGAGAGAAACATAGACATATAGATTTATCAATTACGCCCCCCTAAAACCCTGCTTGTGGATTCTGCTCCCTGCTCTGCTGTTGTGTGGCAGCACTGGCCTGCTCTGCTGTTGTGTGGCAGCACTGCCCTGCTCTGCTGTTGTGTGGCAGCACCGGCCTGCTCGGCTGTTGTGTGGCAGCACCGGCCTGCTCGGCTGTTGTGTGGCAGCACCGGCCTGCTCGGCTGTTGTGTGGCAGCACCGGCCTGCTCGGCTGTTGTGTGGCAGCACCGGCCTGCTCGGCTGTTGTGTGGCAGCACCGGCCTGCTCGGCTGTTGTGTGGCAGCACCGGCCTGCTCTGCTGTTGTGTGGCAGCACTGGCCTGCTCTGTTGTTGTGTGGCAGCACTGGCCTGCTCTGTTGTTGTGTGGCAGCACTGGCCTGCTCTGCTGTTTGTGTGGCAGCACCGGCCTGCTCTGCTGTTTGTGTGGCAGCACCGGCCTGCTCTGCTGTTGTGTGGCAGCACTGGCCTGCTCTGCTGTTGTGTGGCAGCACTGGCCTGCTCTGCTGTTGTGTGGCAGCACCGGCCTGCTCTGCTGTTTGTGTGGCAGCACCGGCCTGCTCTGCTGTTTGTGTGGCAGCACCGGCCTGCTCTGCTGTTTGTGTGGCAGCACCGGCCTGCTCTGCTGTTGTGTGGCAGCACTGGCCTGCTCTGGGCTGACTCAGCTGAGGGAGTCGCCTCTAGACTTGGATGTGATGGGAGCTGGCAGCAGAGCGTGTGCCAGCCTCAGGATTAAAGAAGATAAGAACGACCTGAAGTGTGACTCTCACTGCTGTGAGGCCTGCACTGTACAGGAGCCCTGACCTCTGAATCTCACAGTTTGGTTGCGATTCCTAGTTAAGTGTTTTCAATAGTCTGCTCGTTTTGACTTTTTTGGCAGATTTCCTCACTGTCTTTGTTACTTTGTTAGTTGGCGGTGGGCCGGGAGTAAATCTGTTTTTGTTCTTTTACATTTTCAGGAAATTCACACTTATCTCATCACTTTTTGAGGCAAATGCCACAGCTGTGAACCAAGAGTACGCTTTAGACTAATCAGCAAGCAGCAGCACACATCTGATCAATAATATTATTTTCGGTCAAGGTTTTCAACACTAAATAATAGTTTATTTATTAAACATGTTATAAATGAGTGTTATGACAAACAAAGTCTGATCACTGAGTTGTGTGACTTTAGACTGTATACATTTTTGAGCTGGTATAAGAATTTGCAGAAGCTTTGTGAAAAAGATTGTATTTTTATTTTTGCGATTTTAGATTTAAAATTAGGATTCTGTTCAAAGTTCACATTTTAAATGCATCCTGGAGAATTGAAAGACTTGAGCCAGGCGCATGAACTGAAAAAAACGATAAAAGAATCACTTTTATAACATGTCTAAACGTACTGAGTTGTCTGAAATGACAGTCCCTCAGAAATTGAAGCTTTTGCGATTTTTTTTTTTTCTTTTTTTTTTTTTTCCTTGCAATAATTCAATAATAACAACTTTAACAATTCGATGCGGCCCAGCTCGTCCTCCCGCAGCCCGGCTCGTCCTCCCGCAGCCCGGCTCGTCCTCCCGCGTCCCGGCTCGTCCTCCCGCGTCCCGGCTCGTCCTCCCGCGTCCCGGCTCGTCCTCCCGCGTCCCGGCTCGTCCTCCCGCGTCCCGGCTCGTCCTCCCGCGTCCCGGCTCGTCCTCCCGCAGCCCCGCCTGCTCTCCCGCAGCCGCCGCTCCTCCCGCAGCCCGCTCGTCCTCCCGCAGCCCCGCTCGTCCTCCCGCAGCCCCGCTCGTCCTCCCGCAGCCCCGCTCGTCCTCCCGCAGCCCCGCTCGTCCTCCCGCAGCCCGGCTCGTCCTCCCGCAGCCCCGCTCGTCCTCCCGCAGCCCGGCTCGTCCTCCCGCAGCCCGGCTCGTCCTCCCGCAGCCCGGCTCGTCCTCCCGCAGCCCGGCTCGTCCTCCCGCGTCCCCGCTCGTCCTCCCGCGTCCCCGCTCGTCCTCCCGCAGCCCCGCTCGTCCTCCCGCAGCCCCGCTCGTCCTCCAGCAGCCCAGCTCGTCCTGCAGCCCCGCTCGTCCTCCCGCAGCCCCGCTCGTCCTCCCGCAGCCCGGCTCGTCCTCCCGCGTCCCCGCTCGTCCTCCCGCGTCCCCGTTCGTCCTCCCGCAGCCCGGCTCGTCCTCCCGCAGCCCGGCTCGCCCTCCCGGCTCGTCCTCCTGCAGCCCGGCTCGTCCTCCTGGCTCGTCCTCCCGCGTCCCGGCTCGTCCTCCCGCGTCCCCGCTCGTCCTCCCGCAGCCCGGCTCGTCCTCCTGCAGCCCAGCTCGTCCTGCAGCCCGGCTCGTCCTCCCGCAGCCCCGCTCGTCCCTGCCTAGTGCTGGCCATCTGTCCCAGGCCTCTGTGCCAGGCTCAGTGTGCCAAGAGTCTGCCGTGGGCCTCCCCCCCCCCCCCGACACAAGCCCCTCATTGTCCCCGCGTTCCTCTACAGCCCGGCCCAGCGCAGCCCGAGTGCGTCATCGGGAGGAAGAGGAGGAGGAGGGCCCAGCTCACCCTCTGAAGCCCCTCTGTGTGTGCGCTGGTGGGACGCGTGTTTCAGAGGACACTTTAAACGACAACCAGGAGAATTAACAAAAACGTAGCTTTTAGTCGTGTAATTATCACTTTTAGTCACATTTTTATTGCTTTTATGCACTTTTTTTCAACATTTTTGTCTCTTGTAGTCATGTTTTTGTTGCTCAGTCTCTTTTTTTGACACTATTAATGATGTTTAGTTATGTTTTTGTTGGTTTTAGTCACGTTTTTGTTGGTTTTAGTCACATTTTTGTTGCTTATATTCTTTTTTATTGCATATAGCTTCAGAGGACGCTTGTTCAAAGACACATATTCTGCAAAATCTACTTTAATGAGCTTTTGATCTCGTTACAACATTGTTTCCTCATCATTAGTTTACTCAGACTTATTTGGATTACTGCATGTTTGAGTTAATCCTGTATTGTCCTGTAACTGAGGCTCCAGTTCTCAGAAAAGTCCTGTTTTCACCTACCCCCTATCCCCGCACTTATATCTGTTTGAAAAAAGTGAGGCATCACGCGACACAGTGAATGGACCTGCTAGAATAGTACATCTATAGATTAGTTTGTATTATATATTGAGATAAATGTTCCGACAATAGAAAATGCATTTTGATCTGGACAAAATAAGCTTAAAATAAATATCTCGGAACAGGAAAAGCTCACGGTTGGTTTGTTTTAGTGAAAGTAGCTCGCAGAAGCAAAACTGGTGGATACTTCTGATTTAAAGGCGAAATTCCCAACTATTTCACCATTTAGTTTATTTTGAGAGTGTTTGGATGTATAATTTGTGTGATTATTCTTTTAGTTTGTGAAGCAGCTACACATTCATTGGTTGCAGCTTCCTGTTTAAAGCGGACATTTTGAGCACAGGGCCATTTCAAAATAGATAGATTTTTGTTTTGAATTGGTCTGTCTTCATCACTCAGTCTGAAACCCAAGGATACGACTAATAATCTATGTGCAGGAGTCAAACTTGTTCAACCTGCTGAACCAAAACAAGAGCATGATTTGGAGCTTAGTGTGACATTTGTGCAGCAAAACAAAACAAAAGTGGAATACATGTGGCTCGATTGTAGTACGTAGAGCTGCACCATTTGAGAAAAATATCTAATTGAAATGTTTCTGACCCGTATTGTGGCTGCGATTGGATTTATGTTTTAGTAATGGCATTCTGTTCAAAGTTCACATTTTAAACGACAACCAGGAGAATTGACAAAAACATAGCTTTTAGTCGTGTAATTATCACCTTTAGTCACATTATTGCTTTTATGTACTTTTTGTTCACATTTTTGTCACTAGTCATGTTTTTGTTGCTCAGTCTTTTTTTTTTTTAACGCTTTTAATCATGTTTAGTCCCGTTTGTGTTGGTTTTAGTCACATTGTCGTTACTTTTAGTCTTTTTGTTGCTTTTAGGCTTTTTGCTTTTAGTTGCGTTTTTGTTTTAGTCACTTTTTTGTTTCTTACAGTTGCTTGTATTCATGTTTTTGTTGCTCAGTCACTTTTTTGTTGCTTTTTAGTCATTTTTTGTGGTTTTGTTACTTGTCACTTGTCATGCTTTTGTAGCTCTTTTAATCACATTTTGGTGCATCTTTGTTGCCTTTAGTCACGTTTTTGTTGGTTTAAGTCACTTTTTTGTCGCTTTTAATCACGTTTTGTTGCGTTTTCGTTGCTTGTAGTCAAGTTTTCGTCGCTTTTAGTTGTTTTTTTCCCTTTTAGTCACTTTTTGTATCTTTTAGTTGCATTTTTCTCACTTGTTTCAGAACGACAAACACATCGAAACTACAGGGTTAGCAGTTTTCATGTGGAAGAAAACAGGACTTTTTTATTCTTTGTGGAGGAGATTATTATTTTTCAAACTTGCAACCATTGCGTCCATTCCAATTGTGATTACGATTTGATATGGATTATCTGTTTAGCCCTAATAGTAGGACTGAATAATGGCAGTTTTAATCACCTTTTACCCCAAATCGCAAATGCAGTGATGTCCCTTCAATTTGAAATAATGCATTTTGGTATTTTAAAGTTGCATTGCTCAGACATTGACTCAGCCAGGAGGACCACACATGGTTAAGGTGTTGTGGTATCTCTTTATCCCAGGACTGTTTGTCTTTAGATAGCTATGAATTTGGATAGATTTGAATTCTGTTTCTTCTGATTCTGATTCCGGTAAACGTTTCCACATCTAATCTCTGCCACGGAAATGTTTCAGTTATTCATTGGAGTAGTACAAGTATGAAACAATCTTAAACAGTCTTATCTAGCCCTGCTCGGCCCAGAGATGGCGTTATCAGAGTCAAAACAGTGCAGCCGAAAGTGTAATCGGGTGTTTTGGAGCTCCTCGTGACTCATGCTGGTGTTGTGGGTGCAAGCACACAGCACAGCCCCGCGCTCCTGTGTTTAACCTGGTTTCTCCTGTTGTGTTTCAGCTAAGCAGTATCAGCAAAGCCATCAACTCCACCGAGACGCCCGTCAAAGAGAAGCATGCCCGCCGTATCCTTTACATACGAGAGCGCCGCCATTATGTCACCGCAGGAGGAGCTGTGACGGTGACAAAACTGCACACCGGGTCATGAGACACTAAACATGTTTATGTTGTCTGTGGGAAGGCTTCAGGTGTGCAGCTGCCAAATCAAGCCAATAGCAGTAGAGCGTTTAAAGTTTATCAAAAGAAAACATTCGAAAATCTAGAATGGAAGCAACTGGAGGCAAAAGTGAAGTCGAATTTACTGCTATTTCACAGAAGAAACTGGGATTAACCTCAGAATATCACAAAAAAAATTTTTTTTAATCCAGTTTTGTCAAAGTAAAATCTCTGATATAGAGCCGTTTTAACACATTTGATATTGGATTTACAGCATTTGTATATTTAATTAAAAATTGTAAACGCGTTTGTTTTTTTATTTTAATGGACAAATATTTACAGAACTGCTGAGCCCACAATAGTTTTTCATTTTATCTACAGATCTATGACATACTTTACTACAAATTGTACTTTCTGTGAAGCTCAAATACCATTTTGAGACTGACATTTCGACTCTGGAAATTCAATAATGTTGGTTCTTTTCTGTTCAAAACTTAAAACCATTAGCACTAATCTAAGCATCTGAATGTGATGTGTTATGGTCTACTTTATTTTGCCTCTTGTCGACTCCATTCATAAATTCTGAACGTTCTGGTTCCATTAATCCATCCATTTTTAAAATCTCCATGTTGCGATCAGATATTTTGAATAGTAATGTATTAGGGCTGGGCCATATAATATTGCACGATGTATTGTTGAGGGATGATATGAAATTCTACTGTTGTGATCTAATTAGCATGCACACCGACGCCTGACCGCTGAAACACTCACTGTGGAGGCTCTGCAGATGCTAAAAACACTGAAAATGCCATGAAAGCAAGTTAGCACAGAGAGGCTAAAGGATGATGTTGATGCTTAGCTCCAACTATTGATCCATCTTGACAACGATGCACCAAACGTCCTGTTGATGGTCGGTCCGTGCCGGTGCGTGTGCCAGATTCCGTCCTTAACCCGGCACACAGGCATCATCCTGGGCACCCACAGAGAGAAGGGGGCCTACACCTTCTGGTCCTACGCCCTGGGCTTCCCTCTGGCCAGCAGCTCCATCCTCAGCTGGAAGTTCTGCCATGTGCTCCACAAAGTGCTGCGCGATGGACACCGCAACGTAAGAGCAGAACAGGCTTAAGACGTCTGTACGCGCAAGTCCTGTCAGTTAATCATTGGATTCTCTTCTGTTTTCTAAGGTTTTACAAGACTGCATGAGACATCACAGCAGTCTTGTGGAGGTTGGGAAAATGTGGGTAAGTCCGTTGAATAACAAGCAGACACAATTAAGGCTGAATTTTCTGTTTAATGATATCCAGTTGAAACGTTTTCTGTAGTGTACTACATAAATGAAAGGAAAAATTGAGACATTTTTCATCATGCATGTTTTCATATAAACATAAGAGGTGTTATGTGGAAAAAATTTGGGACATACAATTTTTAAAAATATATATTTGGTGCAGATATTTGTAAATTTTATTTTTGGAAAATGGAAATAAAGCAGCAATTAGATCTAAATATATATCGGCCCATCCCTACTCTGAGCGAGGCATCGGGTTTAAATTTCTTGCTTCATTTTGGTAACCAGTTGGATACAGAACAATTTAAGAAGTGGATTTTGCCAAAGGTTTTGGATTAAACTTTAATCAATCGTTGTTGGACTTCGATAACAACAAATCCTTCAGTAAAGTTTGGTCTGTGTAGGTGCTACTTGTGGGCTAATATTCAAGTTACCTAATAGGAATGTGTTTATTCAGATGTTGTGGATTTGTTTGTATTGTTGTTTATGTGTCCAGGCCCATCTTCACGACAAATACGGCCAACTGGTGGGTCTTTACACCAAGCTGCTCTGCACCAAAATGGAGTTCCACGCAAAGGCAAGTCCTCCTATTATCACGGCTGTATGAATCACCTGACCTGAGCGGGTTCTAACTGTCCCAATGTTGACCGCAGCATCAAACCATCCCCCCCAACCTGGAGATCACAGACGACGACCTGGAGCGCGCCGCCGGGACCGATATTAACAATGTGTACGTAACCTGACAGATTGAAATACAGAGGCTATGCAGATGACATCACAGGAAATAGAGCACTGAACGGCCAAACTGTGTCAGGGGAGAAGAAGGAAATGTTCTCCTGTAAAAGCTTAACACTAAAATTTAAGATTTAAAGCTGGCCCTCCAAGGGATATGATCCGGCCCTCAACACATCGGCCAAAAATATAGATTTGTTATTGGTTTAGACCTGGTTCAGTCCTGGTTCAGTCCTGGTTTAGTGCTGGTTTAGTCCTGGTTCAGTTCTGGTTTAGTGCTGGTTTAGTGCTGGTTTAGTCCTGGTTCAGTTCTGGTTTAGTGCTGGTTTAGTGCTGGTTCAGTCTTGGTTCAGTCTTGGTTCAGTCCTGGTTCAGTCCTGGTTCAGTGCTGGTTCAGTGCTGGTTCAGTGCTGGTTCAGTGCTGGTTCAGTGCTGGTTCAGTGCTGGTTTAGTGCTGGTTTAGTGCTGGTTTAGTGCTGGTTTAGTGCTGGTTTAGTGCTGGTTCAGTGCTGGTTCAGTCCTGGTTCAGTCCTGGTTCAGTCCTGGTTCAGTCCTGGTTCAGTCCTGGTTCAGTCCTGCACTTGTTGTTGTTAAAGTCTTTTGTGTTATATATTTTTGTATTGCTAAAAGCTCTGGTCTTTGGCCCCAAGGACAAAACCATCCAAAAAATCTGGCCCTCAACTAACATAAAGTTGAATAGCCCAGTCTTATTACAAATATTAAAGTCAACTTATCTGTTAAATATTTGGTTTGTACCTGAAGTCTTGTTTTAAATTGTGGCTTACTTGTTGTGTCCCACAGGTTCCAGCTCACAGTGGAGGTGTTCGATTACATGGACGGGGAGCTGCGTTTGGCGGAGACAGGTGAAAAAACGCCACAGGGCTCTATCAAGGAAGAGTAACTGGAGCCACCGGCACAGCACAAGCCATTATCTATTTATGCGCACAGAGCAGGCCATTGCTACAAATGGGGTTAGCCTCGTGTAGATTCACCACAGCGGTTTATATTGTGCTGTGAGTCTTTAATTAGAGCACTAAACAGTGAGGAAATGCCAGCAATCATAGAGCATTACGCCTGCTTCCTCTGCTCTGCTGTGATGGTATGCTGCTCTGATGGCCAGTCTCCGGGTCAGATGAAAGAAGAAAAGAAATAAACTAAAATTCAACATTGTCACATACTTAGACCAGTGTGATCAAAATGCTTTAGATGTGCGTCAGCAGATTCCTTAAATAATGTTGTTGAATTGTTGAAACAGGAAGAACGTATTCAAAGTGACAATTAGTTGCTGCAATCCGCAGCAGTGTTTGTCAT
Source organism: Rhinogobius similis (assembly GCA_019453435.1). Lineage (NCBI taxonomy): Eukaryota > Metazoa > Chordata > Actinopteri > Gobiiformes > Gobiidae > Rhinogobius > Rhinogobius similis. The sequence goes on along the minus strand of CM033629.1, from coordinate 37,592,831 downwards.
TCACAACGTCTGAAACAACAAGGGTATTTTTTGATTCAGAGTTTGCTTTGCCACATGATCTACTGTCATTTCCAAAAAACACATAATTTCATGAGTTGGTGCACCTTCAGATATGTCAGTCAAATATGTCACTTTTTTGGTTTAGGTTCATGCAGCTCCTTGTGTCGATGGAGATGTTCTTGCTTTTCCAGGAATGTTTCACAGCATTTTGCATATTGCATTAAACTTAACTAAAAACATAACCAGGCAGAGTTACAGGTCAGATCTGTGGAGATGTGAGCCCGCTAATGGCAATGGCAAACGCTAAACACCTGTTGTTGAATAAATGCAAGATGGAGAAATTTAATGCCATACTGTGGAACATTCCATGACTGTATTGAGACTATTGTTTACTTAACAGTACATTTGTATTGTGCACCTTAAAGCTTAAAGGAGGTGTAATCACCTGCATGATTGCATGGAAATAAAAAGTTGAAACCACACTTCAGAATATTCTCCATGGACATAGATTTATGCCATATTGTGGAAGATTATAGCAAAAAAAAAACATAATTTCCATGGAAACAAGCAGTAGGCTCCTCCAGGCCAAGTACGAGTCAGGTTTGTGGAGATGATATTATATCAACAAACAGGACAAGACCAGAGAGTGAAAAGATAATATCAGAAGGAAACTGAGCCGCCCAGGAACAAACCTGAAAATAAAGTCAGTCAGGCATACAGTACATCCCCCTATCAGCTGTCCCAGGTTCTTTTAAATGAGTCTATTTAAGTTCAATGTTTTTTTTTTCCTTTTTTTTTTTTTCCCCAATGCAATAAGACATCCAAAATGGAAAAAAAGAAAAAAACTTTTATTTTAGTTTATTTACTGGCTAAAAGGTTTGGTGGAGGGGTTTAACCAAGAAGCGGCACACTCCTACTACCTTTTTTATTTAATTTTTAATACATTTTTTTTGTGTGTAGATTTCTACTAAGTAACAACAAATCAGCAAACCAATTGAAACACAAATTAAATCGTCTCACCATACGTACTATGTTGTGTGCATATATTTAAATTACCTCTTATGTTCTTATAACACCAACACTGGTACACACTCCCTCGACACCATCTTGTTGTTTTGCACACGTTTAACTGGAGTTTATTTGGGGATCTTTGCTTCTCTTAAGAGTACTGTGGCACATTTGGTGACACGCAGTAACATGGGGCTCTTTGTCTGCTTCGTTCTGCAGTGATCCGGCAGCTGAACACGTCCATCGCCATCTCCAGTCTGACTTCAGGCCAGTGTCGTCTGTCGCCTCTCATCCAGGTGATCCAGGACTGCAGCCAGCTCTACCACTTCACTGTCAAGCTCCTGTTCAAGCTGCACGCATGTAAGAGCCCCGTCATGTCCTCGTAAACGTCACTCACTACGTTTACATGCACAGACGCCTTATCCAACTCTGGAATCATTTCTCCAGAGAATCGCTCAGACCAGTCTTGTTCCAGTCTAGATGCGGGTTTAAAAGTTGAATAGCCAAGACAATTGTGTTGCCAGAATTGCTAATGAAAGCTGTTAATGTGCATAGAATCTCACTTTTGTGAATCTAAATGAGTGAGAACTAAGGATGCACGGTTAAAAATTGTTCTTTCGCCATCCGTTAGAGCCCTCAGTGCAACGGAGAAACGCACCAATTATTTTCACTCGGTTAAGCATTTAATGATGGTTAATAGACACCCAGAGTGAGAACTAATTTACTCTGCAATGAATTGTTGGAAAAGTTATTTGTCTCTCCCGCAGCACTATTAAATGCATCAAAGCTCTGGTAGTTTTTGCTTTACCTTTGAACAAAAATGGACCAGAACAATGCAACACATAAAGTTGACATGCTCTAATATTGATCCAATATTTGGTTGGAGCGCCTTCAGCTTTGATTACAGCAGTAATGTGTCATTGCTTCAGTAAGCTTCTGCAAGGTCAAAAGATGTATTTCCTCTCAGTGTTGCATTACTTTTACACCAAGATCTTGTACTGATGATTGCTGAGAGAGTGTGGCACTGCACAAAGCCTTCTCCAGCACATACCAAAATGTTCAATGGGGTTCAGGTCTGGAGTAGATTTGTAGTTTTCTCTGCTCGATGCCAATGGTTTGACCCTTCTCAAACACATTGACATCTTTTCCTTGAATCCAGGTGGCGACTTTTTTTTTTTTGGACAGTGTTATTTGTGTCATTGTGAGCGCACCTTTAAACACATGTCTAATAATTGCCTGGTCGTTTCTTGCCTTGTGCAGTCGAATGCCTCTCCTAGCGTGATCAGAGTGTGCTTTCGGAGTACTTTAGTTGTGTTCATGCCATTCAGGAAATTGGAATCATACTCCCCTAATCAAAGTGCTAGTTTATATGCACTCTGTAATCTTGTTCAGATCAAAGTAGGCCAATGATCCCGTGTTCCTGCTGTACATGTTAAAGTGGTGAGTGTTTTCATATTGCTGTGTCTCTCAGGTCTCCCTGCTGACACTCTCCAAGGGCACCGGGATCGCTTCCACGACCAGTTCCACAGGTATGTGACCGCTGGCCCGGGGCTACATGTGTCCAAGTGGAAAAAAGAGTCACCATGTCTCCAAAAGAAGGCTGCAACCTTACCCTGCCTCGCCCAGTCCACTCGTCACCAATGCAAATGTTCCCAGGACACTTAAACGCCACACCCAGTTAGGATACAGGGATACTGCAAAGAAGACAAGCCACCTTTTAAACATAAAGTAGTATTTTCTTTGATATTCTTACTTTTCTCATTAGAATCAGAAAAGCTTTATTTCTAAATTAACTGTACAAGGTTTACAAATGAAGAATGTGCTTTTGACGATTTGGTGCAAAAAACAAAGAGACATGAAAAGTAAAAGAACATTTCAGTCTGACTTGGGTGTAGGGTTCCATTCTTACCACCGTGTGTTGTCTTTTTGGTGTGTTACGGCTTGAAAAAGTATATCGACTGTACAATAGGAAATATTTGACTGGACCCCAGGAACACTGCGCTAATGGGTATTCCTAATAAACACTAAACGGGTTAAAGTCTCCTAGGCAGAGAAAGTAAACAGTATATTTACTACTGCTATATTCTAACAGAGGTGGGTTTCATCTTTCCTTTTACTTTCAGTGAATTGCCCCAGTATTGACTAAAATACGAATTTGAAAAACTCTGCTTTTGGCTCTACCTCGAAAACAACCCGTTTAGACAGTTATTTGGTATAATTTCTTTAGTGGTCAATGAAGGAGTCGAGCTCTGTGTGTTGCTGCTGCTGGGGACAAGGAAGAAAAGCGCAGATATAATAAATGATCAAAATAAATTAAATGAAATATAACAGACGTCTGAAAGTGATTTTATGTCCCTAACCTGTATGTCACAAATATTATAAACACGAGCGCTTTATGAGGAAAAAATTAAGATAATGTCTATTTATTTACCCCTCCCAAAAAAACAACGAAATCCGGTCTTAATGCCCAAAGACTATATTACATTACTACATTATGCATATTATAATTTATTGAAAAGTTGTGTTTTTGAAATTTAACAGAAAAAAGGAGCACAAGGTTTTTGCCCAACAAAATCAAAATGATATAAATTGTGACAAAACTGTATTGTCCCATCTCTAAAATGTTATGTATGTACAAATGTGCAAATAATCTGAACACAAGAACTATTTATTTAAATTTAACAGCACTATCAAAATCATGTAACACTTTAACTTTTCTCAAAATACTTCTTAGTAGTACTTTTTAAAATTGATTCTTCAAATCTTTAACTTCAGTTGTTACTTTTACACACATCATTTTTGTGCTCGGAAATCTCAAGTTATTTGCTCTACAGCGCAAATAAACACTGAAGCTCTGGTAGTTTTTAGTTTCACTTTAATGTTGCGGACCAAAAATATGAAACAAGACAAGTTAGTCCACAGCAAATCAATTCACAAGCCCCCCAGTCTGCTCTGCATTTACAACCTTAAGCCAGAGATTCTATTTTCTGGTAGTGAATAGAGACTGAAAATATTCCCGTTTGTCTTGCAGACTCAAAAGCTTCTTCAACAAAGCCCGAGATATGCTGTACTTCAAGAGGCTGATCCAGATCCCCCGGCTGCCCGATGTAAGTCTCTGTCTCTGTGTTTCTGAAAACGGCCTTTGTTTACTCCAAACACAGACTAATGAATCTCTTTCTAAACGTAACCTCTGGCTTTGTCCCCGTGGCTGTCAGACCCCTCCAAACTTCCTGCATGCAGCCTCTCTGGCCAAACACAAGAAGCTGGTGGTAGTGATCCCCGACCAGGACGATCAGGAGCAGCAGGACGACGACGACGACGACCCCGAGCCTCTGATCGATGTGGCGAGCAGCCCGGCCCCAGTCGCAATGGCTCCACAGCCGGTACGGTAATGGTTACTGAGTGTTCACTGTAATACACCTGAAATGAGACCGTAATAACTGCAGATATGGCCACGTGAATGTAGACATGGGTGACGTCGACCAAAATGAATATCGTGATTTTTATCACAGTGAGAATATTTAGACTATATTTAAAGGAACCGTATGTCAGATTCTGATTTTAAATTAAAAAAATGACCTGTCTGTGTGCCCAGATATGGTTCAAATCAAGTTAGCGTTTATTAATAACAATAAATGTTGATTTATTCTTATTTACTAACATTGGACGTGATGAACAAGTTGTTATGATTTGGTGTTTTGGGGCAAGAGCATTCTCCAATCAGAAAGCAGATTGAGCCTCACATGAGTCTCTCATTTGCGTTGCTAGTTTCAAAAGTGAAATCCAGTGTGTTTAAAGCTGTGCGTCCACTCTGATCTGAACAGTCACCACCTAAAGCCCGGCTCCTGCACCAATCATGAATCAGTGCTGGTTTGGCCTCTGCAGCTCAGGAGCTGAACACGAGCCATGGCCTGAACATTAATGAGCAGAGGACAGACACATCCAAGTGTTTATCCTCCTCAGTTCAACAATCCATCAGAAATGGATTTATTTATTTGACGTTGCACAATAAATATATTGCATAGACCAGAGAGAGCTGCAAGCTTGTTTTCAGTGTGACAGTGGGTTCACAGTGTGTCGGTCATACAATACAGACATAAAAACACACAAATGCCAACATCCAATCACCAGCAGAGGGAGTGCCTCATCAGTAATCCACTACAAATTTAAATCTTTACCATTTACATTATTCCTACAGACACCAGATCACTAATGAGTACACATGATTATCTTTAAGACAGAGTGCTACACTCCCTCAGAGTTCAGGCTCTTGCGACGCTTCTGTCCAAATGTGGTGAAGCTAAAGCTCATTCACAGTCCCAGCTCTGGTCCCGGCTCGCGCAATGACTTTTAAGTTCAGGGTGCCAGATTGTGAAAAATCTTGTACATAGACTAATTCACTAACAGGATGGCATTTCAAATGTTATTGTGTTCTATTTATTTATTTGATGATATTCCAATAATGATGTGATGGTTTCTTCTCTAATATCTTGTGCTTGTTTGTTGTTTGTTAAATACTCTTTATTGTAGAGGAAACACACAATATGGAAATTGTATATATCTCAAACAGCAATTGCAATATTATCCTTTTTTACATGGGAATTCTACATTGTTCAGTTAGTGGACAAGCAAATAATCATGGTGTTTGAGCAATATTATGCTCTTTCCATCAAAAAAAAGAGAAACTTGTGAGTTCCAAGCAGTAACTTTTCTGTGTTTCGTCCCTCAGGCTGTGGACATCTTTGACCAGGCGTTCGGGCCCCCTAATGGTGCCTTTGACGACAGGTAAGACCCTGTGTCCTCAGCTCACTGCAGTTCTGCTCGTGTCAGCTCTTTGTGACTGTTCCATGCTCCACACAGAGACCTGCAGATCGACAGCCTAAAGAGGGACCTGGAGCTGCTGAGAGCAGAGCTGGACCGAGTCAAGGCTGAGGTAAAAGCACACACTCCTTCAGCATGTTCCACTGTACATTCTACTGAGCGATGATCGAATGTGGCTCCTGTGCTGCGAGGATGCAAACGCTGGTCCTCACATGTGGAATGTAGCAGGCTGCCTGTAAAAGATGGGGTCATGGAATGCTGCTCCTTGTCGTCCGCAGGCCCAGCGTTACATCACCCAGCTCAAATCTCAGATCAACAGTTTGGAGGCGGAGCTTGAGGAGCAGAGGGCCCAGAAGCAGAGGGCGCTGCTAGAAACCGAACAGCTACGAATGGAACTGGAGGCCACGCGCCGGAGGAACGCAGAGCATGAAAGTCTACAGTCCACCTTTCTGGAGGCTGAGAGTAAGATGGAGCTTTGTACTAGTGCCACTTACATTAGGCTCTTATTCAAGGACACATATCATACAAAATAGATTTGACTACATTGTTCATAAACAAAAACAGACCTGGAGTTGTATTTTCAGTCATGCTTGCTGTCCTCTTCCTCTGAGCCTCAGAAAACACACCATACATTTTCAGTTTTGTGACATCGTAGGTAGAGCCTCGTGGTCTCCTGTGCCGTTTTTAAATCCATACATCATCACAGACCCGAATCACGTTGATTATGTGCTTATATTAGAATGTTGTGGAAAGCAAGCTTTGTTTATCTCTCCAGTGTAATTCTCTTATTTTAGTTCTGAAACGTGAGATGCCAAAGTAGAAGTACAAATCTTGTTTAAAGGACAATAACAATACAGATGTTCTAGAATCTGTATCCTTTAAGCACATGTCATAAGTGTGTTGTCATATCTGATTGTAGAACGAGCCCAGGCCTCGGAGCAGCGCTACAACATGCTGAAGGACAAGCACACAGAGCTGGTGTCCAGCCACGCAGAGCTGCTACGGAAGGTACAAGGAACAGCTTTGACTATTTAAAGAGTCAAAGCAGAGATTTTCAAGCCCTCAAATTTGACAGTCTAAATTCTGAGTGGTAATTTTGATTTTACCAAAGCAACCGAGTGAATCTCATCTTGAATCTTTGCTATGAATTGTTTCATTGCTAATTTTAGACTCTGAATTTATACTGTTGAAAATGATATATATATATATATATATATATATATATATTTTTTTTTTTTTTCCAAGAATACACTTAAATGTTCATTCTATCAATAATTCTTGGGTGACCCTATTTCAGCATTTTTGTTTGGTTGAAAACTCCGTTTAAAAGTCTCCAGTCAAATAATTATTTCTATTGTGCATTGTTGACTATCAAAAAAATTATCGCTGAGTAGTCTAGAGTACTCAAATTGCAGCCCTAGTTCTGTTTCTTTATTTCAAAGACTTTGAGTGTCAGTAGCTAACAGCCGTGTTCCCCAGAGCGCAGACACAGTGAAGATGCTGTCAGTGACCCAGCAGACTCAGGAGGAGGTGGAGCGCACTAAGCAGCAGCTGTCCTTCGAGATCGACCGCGTCAGACAGGAGGCCGACATGAGGGTCAGTGTTCCCCTCACAGCACCATGGCACTACACCGCGCAGTATTTCATCTCTTCTGTCTGTGTGCTTGTGTAGATGGAGGAACAGAAGTTTGAGGCTGAGAAGCTGAGGAGGGAGCTGGAGGAGAAGAGGACAGAGATGATGCGCATCAAGTCATCGCTGCAGACCACAGAGCAGGTGAGGCTCATACACAGGGCGTCAAACTCTACGGTTAACCTCACGCTGTCTAACGTGTAGATGCACGGCGATGTTTCTGTTGCTCACATGCAGAGAAACGCTAGAACACTCCCAGGTCAGCTCCCTCTCACATTCTCACACCCAGTTTAACAGAAAACAGATGAGCCCTTGCCTCATGTGTGGATGTTGCATCTTGAGATTTTTGTGTATTAAAGGGGACATATATGCAACACTGTTGTAACCTTGTCATCCTTAGTTTACTGCATGTTTGAGTTAATCCTGTATTGTCTTGTAATTGAGGCTTAAGTGCTAAAAAAAATCCTATTTTCACCTACCCCCTATCCCCACCCACATCCCTGTATTTACTATGATTTTTTGTAGATGTAGAGTTCTATAAAAGCAAAAATAAGAACATGTAAATGATAATCTGCTGCTTAGTCAATGGACCTGTTTTTATTATTACAGTAGAATGCGGACTATTGAGCGCTCCCAAGTATAAGCCGCACCAGCCATATTTGCAAAGAAAAATAACTTTGTACATATATAAGCAGCACCTGACTATAAGCTGTGGGTGTCCGCGGTGAGACATTTACGTTGCCGGGCCGTGCCGGTTCGGGAAGAGCACGCGCACGTGACAGAGGCGTGCACGTGTTTTGTAACATGCGCTCCACACGAAAGAGCACGTGCACGTGACAGAGGCGTGCACGTGTTTTGTAACATGCGCTCCACGTGAAAGAGCACGTGCACGTGACAGAGGTGTGCACGTGTTTTGTAACATGCGCTCCACATGAAAGAGCACGTGCACGTGACAGAGGTGTGCACGTGTTTTGTAACATGCGCTCCACGTGAAAGAGCGCGGTGTGCAGCCAGTGCTGTGTCGTTTTCCTCCTCATCCTCGAATAAGTGGTGAAAATATGTTACGTGCTTAATGAAAGTGCGCGGCTGCTCCACGGAGGAGGAGAGAGAAAAAAGAGCGCAATGGAGGAGAGAGAGCAGCGGAGGAGAGAGAGAAAAGAAAGGAGCGAAGGAGAGATCATGTGGGCCAGCGTCAGCGGAGGAACAGGCCCGTCTGGTACAGCAGACGTCCCGTTGGTGCAGGTAGAACACTAAACACGTCGTTAGTTACTTATTCTGCCTATAAACCTCTGCTCGGAACTTAGTTTACGTAACTTCGGTTCTGCACGGGCTCGGTTCCGGTTCAGACATACGTGCGCGGCTGGTCGAATCATGCAGTCTGTTCCGACAGTACCCGCGCGGGTGCGTGTTGGTTTGGGTCGAATAGTGCCCGGGTCGGTTCGGATAGTACGTGCGCGGGCTCAGACGGGTCGGACTTGAATTTTTGAGCCCGATCTAAACTCTACCCTAGAGGCTGTTCGCGGAAAAATACATAAATTAGCCGCATCGCTGTATAAGCCGCAGGGTTGAAATCATGAGAAAAAAGTAGCGGCTTATAACCCGCATTTTACGGTAAGCTAATTAGATCAATCAACAAAATGCAAAATGATTATCTGATCTTGCAATTCAAACTGATAAAACGTAATGTCTCCTTTAACATAAGATTGTGAGCTCTTGTACATTTAGCTGATCTGGACAGTGACACTGGTCCGTGTGTGTTTCAGGCGTCAGAGCAGATGAACAGCTCCATGTCGGCGCTGCAGGCTGAGAAAGAGCGTCTGATGCGCTCAGTGAGTGAGAAGGAGGCGGAGCTGTCCTCTCTCAGACAGTCGGCCCAACTCCAGCAGTCGTCACTTCAGCAGGAGAGAGACCGGAGCAGCAGGGAGCTGGGCGAGCTGCAGAGCAAACTGCACCAGAAGGTCAGTCACACTGTCATTAGCACCTCATGTTTGGAGGCTTTACAGGAAAGTCATCATGACATGCTTTTTATGATCATTAGCTTAATCTCTCAGTTTTAGGAATACCCTTCTACAACATGTCATTGGACCATAATGCCATAAATCAAAGCTCACATGTCAACTATAAGAGTTTCACTCAAAACCCTTAACAATAAGTTTGATCCTGTTGCTATTCAAATATGCTACACTGGTGTAATGCAATCGCTCAAATCTTTCTGACCGGCCTACTCTGTTTCTGAGACCAGCCTTTGCTGACCGTATCTTTCATTGACACACAGATATGTTATGATACTTAAAAGTGTATGTAATGGTGTTGTGTGTGTTGAACCCCAGACGAGTCAAGAGGAGCAGCTGAAGCAGAAGCTGCTGGAGGAGCAGTTTGCTCTGCTGCAGGGCACAGTGACCGAGGCTGAGAACATCATCCAGGACGCTGTGGCCAAGATCGACGACCCTCTGCACATCCGCTGCACCAGCTCTCCAGGTCCTCCTCACACATACTGTGCACATATACTGTACTGTGAGCTCCCGTCTGATGGCACCATGTCTCATCCACACAGACTACCTCATCAGTCGGGCGGAGGCAGCGCTCGGCTCCATCGACAGCCTGAAGAAGGGCCACGCAGACTATCTGAGGAACATGAGTGGTACGGCTGTTATCTCAGCTCTTCTAAAGCGCTGGTTTGTCTTCCATTTGTCCTGTCAACAGTGTATTTTAAATGTTCACAGACGCTGGAGGACTGCTGAGAGCGCTGACACAGTTCTCCCACTTGACTGCGGACACCATCGTGAACGGCAGTGCCACCGCTCACATGGCCCCCACCGACCACGCAGACAGTAAGGCCACCAGAGATACTCACTACAAAAGAATGCAGATGAGAGGAGTTTAACTCTTAATTCTTAGTTCATCTGACAACAAAAAGGAACTGCTGACTTTGTGTTAATAGTTAATTGCTGTAAAAACTGAATCTTAAGGTTAAATCCATGAGTTATGATGAATGTGTGGTTTCCTGCAGGACTGACTGAAAACTGCAGGAGCTGTGCCACACAGAGTCTGCAGTACCTGCAGGACCTGAAGGCCAAAGTCTCCCTGCAGCGAGCTGACCCGGCATCAGTCCGAATCATCATCCAGAAGATCCTGCACTTGGGACAGGTGACAGGAAAAACTATAAACATTGGCTTTGAAATGGAGAATTTATTGCAAAAAAATGAGTTTGATGTTGAAGCTAGTAATAAAATAATTTCATGCGTTTTCTTTTTCTGTGTATATTTTTATTTTCTTAAATATGGACCACCTTTGGGCCTGAAAAAAAAAAGCCGTGGGCAGATCATTAACGAGGCATCTCCTCAGTGAGAGTTATATTGTTCTTTGTAAAAACATTTTTATTTTTAGTTCTTGACTTGAGATGTCAAAGTAAAGATACTCAAGAGCCTGTTTAAAGGCCAATAACAATACAAATAATACATAATATTTGTCCTTTAATCTCAATCTAATATTTCTGGGCTTTTTCGAGGGATAAATCCAAACCCTTGAGCCCCCGTCCACTTCAGTGACAGTGTGTTGTTTGTGTAGGAGCTGCGTCCCAAAGGCATGGACGTGCGTCAGGACGAGCTCGGGGACTTGGTGGACAAAGAGATGGCTGCCACGTCAGCTGCTGTAGAAGAGGCTGTGCGCAGGATCGATGTGAGTCACGGTGCCAATCAACTCACCAGAATAAACTACTGACGCTTTTATGGAGCAGAGTTCTAACTGTCTTGTCTTTGTCTGTTTTTTTAGGAAATGATGAACCAGGCCAGAAAAGACACCACAGGAGTCAAACTGGAGGTCAATGAAAGGTGGGTTACAACTTTTAAAGCCTGTCATCGTGGCGCTCCCTTGTGATTGGCCTACTCAGAGTTGTGTTTTTGATTGATTCACACGTTTGACTAATCCTGGATTGTCCTGTATTCAAGGCTGAGCGCTCAGAAAATGTCAGTTTGTCTTGTACATATTTTTTTCTCTTTTTTTTTTTTTTTTGAGAAATTCAGACATTCAGTCACAAAGAAAAGTAAAAAGAAGTTATACAGCCATTTTTTCATCATACATTGTAATAAAAAAACACTTCCTGCTTAAAGGACTGATTTTTATTATTTAATTAACTAATTAGTAGATGGAGCTCTAACTCAATTCCTGATGTGAGAAACGCCTGACTGATTGTTTTAAGGCCAATAACAATACAAACAATTTGTAATTAGACAATTGTCTAAAAAGTAAAGAAAGTCAGTGAAAACATGTTATTAACCTTTTATTAAACCAGCTAAAACCATTGAGAATAAAATCTCTTTCTCAAGTGTGTCCTGGGAGTTTGTATTTAATTGATTAGGTTTTTTTGGTGTGGATTTGATAATTAAGCCATTTTAGATGAATATTGCACTTTACAATGAACAAAACAGTGAAATTCTGATGCATTTATAGTTTCTAGAAAAAAAACAAATATGTCTATTTTGATCAACTCTTAAACCCTGATGACTCAACTGTATTTTCTTTTCAGAATCCTAAACAGCTGCACAGACTTGATGAAGGTACAGTTACTCTGCTTTCTCCCCAACAAACGATTAGCATGAAGTGTGTGAATGTAACACTTGTGTGTCTGTCGCAGGCCATCCGTATGCTGGTGGTGGCCTCCACAGATCTGCAGAAGGAGATCGTGGAGGGTGGAAGGGTGAGTCACACCGTCTGCTGCTCCATTCATCTCACACTCCTGTCTAATGCTCTGTGTATGTCTGTGTCTGTGCAGGGAGCAGCGTCTATAAAAGAGTTCTACGCACGTAACTCCCGCTGGACCGAGGGGCTCATCTCTGCGGCCAAGGCTGTGGGCTGGGGCGCCACCGAGCTGGTGTAAGTCGCACTCGTGTCCTGGGGGTAGGACTCGGGGGCAACTCTTTTCATTTGGAGTTTTTGATCATGTTTTTCACTCTCAACGGGAGAAACATGTCTAATCTGCATTTATATGATACTTATCGCAAGGAAATGCATTTGAGCGATCAGAGAGCAACTGGAGGCGGCTGACACTTTCTCTTTGTTTCTGCCAAAGACGATGAGTTCAGTTTTGTCTCAATCCAGCTGGAGAAAGTTGTTTGTGACAGAGTGAATCCACTGGTCCATATTCACCTGCTGTCAGTGAGACATAGATCTGAGTGTCGTCTGTAGAGTGTGAAGACACATTAGTGCTGAGTATTAACTGACCTAACGGCAGCATGTAGAGGAAGGGGTCCCAGGATTGACCCTTGGGGCACCCCACAGGTCAAGCTCATGTGGTCTGAGACACAGTTACCAATCTCAACTAGTACTCGCTGTCTTCCAGGTAGGACTTCAACCAATTTAGGGCAGTGCCAGTGATGCCCTCCCAGTCCTCTAGGACTCAAAATATGACATTTCCCGTGCATAATGCATCAAACAATATGCAAAGCCAATGCATTACATAAAATGAGGGTAAAACATAGAGACTTTGCAAAGAGAAATGTATGTATTTTTGTGAATTGACCTCATAATTAAAGTATAATGTGGGTACAAAGATTGTATTAAGAGATTGATGTTTGGGTGACGTCAGTTGAAATGAAACATTTTTTCTTACATTTTTGTTTGTTTTGTTCATCTAATCCTCAGGGACTCTGCGGATAAAGTAGTTTTGCACACTGGCAAATATGAAGAACTCATCGTCTGCTCACACGAGATCGCAGCCAGCACCGCACAACTGGTCGCCGCTTCTAAGGTACGACTAATGCTGTCACTTTGTTCTTGATTATTCTTGAGCTGGCGCTCTTTACAGTCTTATCTGTGCTGCTGTGTCAGGTGAAAGCAGACCGCAGCAGTAAGCGCCTGGCCTCGCTGCAACAGGCCTCTCGGTACGTCAACGAGATGACGGCCAACGTGGTGGCCTCCACCAGGACGGGGCAGGAGAACCTCGAAGAGAAAGGTCAGGACAACAGGCACTGGACTGGATTCTGTGGACTACAACGTCAAGTCCAATGTAATACTCGTGTTTGTCTCTGCAGACACCATGGACTTCTCTGGAATGTCTCTTATCAAGCTGAAAAGGGAAGAAATGGAGGCGCAGGCAAGTACTCGTATCTGAAAGCTGTTCACCAGATGTTCTTTTGGTTTAATTTTGTGTGACAGCCATTGGGGTGGATGACAAGGTAGTATTTCACACTTTGGTAGGTTTACATAGTCTTAACTCTTTAACTGTCAGCCTTGTCCTCACAAGACGCCTGCTCGTCTGACAGGGGTTTTACTCATTTCAAACAGAAAAGCAGGATTTATATACTCAGTACATTTCTGACTTCATCTCACTGTTTGCATATGATGGAATAACATTGGTACAGTACAGCAGCTCAAAGGACCCATGTGCACAAGGGCTGAGACGCTCAGGGATGTTTTATTACATGCTGGATTGTAGAAAACTGTGGATGGGAGACACAAGTGCACTTTTGATGTAACTCATGCGTGTACAGACTCGGGTTGTCAAAAGTATCGAAAATCAGATACTAACTGATACTAAAACTAGTATTTGAGCAAGTATTGATACTAAAAATATCCCTTTTACAGGACAAAATGTGACCTTTCTTGAACAGTTTTTGATTGATCTAGCTTTATCAGAGCTAGTACAAAACCACAATGTTTAATAAAGAAATGACTGTTATTTAGTGTTGAAAATGTTAGTCTATTGTCTAAATCCTTGACCTGAAAAATAGTATTCGTAATTATCATTGCGGTATTGAAATAGATATCGTGAATCGAGTATACAGTATTTCTTAGTATTGAATCGAGCACCAACACCAATACAGACTATAGAAGTATAATCAGACCTGAGTGCAGACAGAGGACTTCTGCAGCACCGCGTCACATTATCATGCGCCCCGCCCCCCGCTTACAATAATAAGAGCTTGTAAATGCACAGCTGAAAAACATAACCACTTTGGGGATTGTTTTGAGGTACAAGGAATGCTAATAACAGAAGGTTAAAGCTTATAAAAAAGTCAATTTTGCGCAATACAGGACGTTAAAACTTAAAAATGGGAATCATATAAACACACTTTTGACAAACATAGATCAGCGACATCTCATTTATGTTTAGCATTTGATCTTCAGACATGAGGATGTGTATTGTTCACAACTTATTTTCTCTCCGCAGCACAAATACACACACTGAAGCTCCGGTAGTTTTTAGTTTTACTTTCATTTTAACACAAGACCAGACAACCACACATGCCAATCTGCGGTGGAGGGCTGTCTTTAAAAACTACCAAAGCTTCAATGTGTTTGTTTGTGCTACGGAGAGAAAATAACTCATGCTTGAAAAGTAAATACTCCATGTAGTTTTTATTAGCAATTTTCTCTGCAAACTAGTCTGGGTGCTAATGCTCAGGTTCACACCTAAACAGTTTCTTTGACGTTGTATATCTACTTGTACGCACAGTCGATGCACAGCATGTAAATATGCATCTTCTTCCTGACCCGTTTTTGCTGTTTTAGTCTTTTAGTCTTGTCGTAGTACAGTGAAAGTCCCTGCTGGAGTAACTGGGTGTGTGTCTTCGCCCTCCTGCAGGTGAAGGTCCTGGAGCTGGAGTCTCTGCTGGAGAACGAGCGTCTGCGTCTGGGCGAGCTGAGGAAGAAGCACTACGAGGTGGCTGGGGTTCCTATGGACCAGATCACCGACGGCAACGGTCTGGCCCCGGGCTCCCCCAAACCATCCAAACCTGCACTTTTGAAGAAGCCCGCTCTGGCCCAGAAGCCCAACGTCCCGCCCAAGAATATGGTGAGTGCACACGCATGTATCTGCCACTGTGTTCATGTCCACCACCTCTGTGTGACATAAATGGCACATGAACTACATCCTTAAGACTACAGCTGCAGGTTTAATCACAAATACTGCAATTATTTACAGAAAATAGGCCCCGTCCACACGGAGCGAAGCTCAGGTGAATCTGCAAAAATGTTTGATCTAAAGAGTCTATCATCCTCACAGAGCAGGCGTTTCAGGACTCTGAAACAGACACTTTTTGAAACTAGATCCAGAGTGCAAAGATTTCAAAACACTGTTTATGCATCTTGATAGTTGCGGCAAATCCGGCACTTTTTTAGATGATGACATTACAGCCCCAGCACTGCGTCTGTTCTGCATAATGCACTGACTGCACAGTCCTCACCTCCACAGCATCACAAGCCACAGCTTACACAGAGAAATAAATAAATAAATCCACTACAGAGTTTGTCTCCATTAAGTCCATTTTGAGCTTTGTCTTTCTATTCCAGTGAGATCTGAAGCAGAAGTTGCTCTCTCTGTCTTTCTTGTAGATTTTACATCCTGATGTAGTTAAAAAAAATCGTTTTGCTCACTGTTTATGTACGATCTTCCTCTAGTCACATTCTGTGGCTGAATCACAGCGCCACACACTGGCCTGAAATATGTGCTACACTCTTTTCAGGGGTGTTGAGTGCTCCATGCGGGTGCACACATTTACTAAACCAGCTCCATCTTTACGCAATTCGTTTTGGAAACTAACCATTTTGTCTCCGTGTGGATGGGGCCATAATTTCTTGAGCAAACAACAAATTATCCTGCCTTATTCTGTCTAAATGCTGCTAACCTTGTAGTTTAGACCTCTAGAAACATGCATGGAATTCTTTTGATTAATTTATCAGTTCAGTTTCAGTCTTCTCTCAAATGTTTATGTCACTAAGACATGTTTAAAACAGGATTCTACAGTGAAAACATGAATCCAAATCTAATCACAATTCTTGTCTGAAATATGCAGTTAGATACTTTGCCAAAATCGTTCAGCTCTAACGCTTTCAAATGTGGTCACAATGTTCAGAATTCCTAACTGGAGCTAACTGTAGGTAAATAAGCAGACCGTAACCTCTTTTCAGTGACTCACTGACATCAGATCTAATAATGATTTTTTTAAACAAAAATAAGTAACAATTTTGATTATTCCCAGGGTTGAAAGGTTAGTTTGTTTTTAATTGAGCTTCACAAAAAGTATAATTTTTGGTAAGTCTGTACATGAAATGAAAAACTATTGAGAGATCATCATTTGTGTAAGTATTTGTCCAGTAAAACCTATAAATTAGGATTTTGCTTTCATAAAAAATGCATAATCTTCTACTGAATAAACAGTAAGTATCTCCTGAAACCCAATATCAGCCGATACCTCTGCAGAGACAGAGTATGACAAACTATCCTAATGAGTTGTGTAACTGTTCTTTATTCTTCAATTAACGACAGAACAGTTTAGTATAGTTAAAACCTCAAACATCATGAAACCTTCTGGACCTACAAGGGCCACTCAGTAGTCTTATTACATCAGCTCAAAGGCCCAACCAGGATATCGGCTGAACTGATATTTTGGTGCTGATACCAGATTCAGCAAATTTTTATGAATCGCTATCGATTTTCGATACCAGTATTGGTATCGGTGCAAAATCCAAGGTTAAATGTGTTTAAAGCAGCTCTGATATCACCTGTATCTTGAGGCTTGTACTTTGACAAGTCTTGATTTTCCATATTTTGTGATATTCTGGAGTTAATTCCAGTTTCTCTGTTCACTTTTGCCTCTACTCTGGAATTTAGACTGTTTTTTTTTTTGTTTTTTTTTACTTTTAAAGGGTCTTTTGACTGCCAGTGTAGTAAATTTGGAAATACACATATGTTATAATTTTTCCTGGAAACCTTGTGCACCAAAAAACACAAAAAAACCACATTGAACACTAAATAAAAATACTTCCTAACAATAATTTATTTTAGACAAATAAACTGGAATGGTAGTGTTGTTTTAGCGATACTATTTTTTTATCATCTATGTAGAGATTTTCTTAGTTCAAAAAATCCTAATGAGCTCAACCGCGGACCATAAATGCATCAGTACATGTTAAAGATTAAATTAAAGACGGGTTTTTCTATAGTATTGTCCTTCTGTCTACACATTATGCTTGTCTAAAATGATCTCTTTTTGTTTTTCAGTTCAAATAAAAGCCTGAATCCATAAACAACGCTGCAAAGTTGGACCTGTCTGACCAAGATTGTCCCTTTTTTAATGTTGTTTTTTTTTTTTTTTTAAACAAAAAACTTTTAGCTGACAATCTTAACATCAACCTCTTGATTTTTGCCAAAACACCTCAGAAAAATCACCGAGCCTTTCCACGTTACTCAACACTTCAAACGCATCATTCTGGCGTCACGGATCAAACGTCTCGGCTCCTTTTTGACTTCTAGTTTTTATTGTATTATGAAACCTTTTTTTTTTAATTTGATTTAAACACTACTGCTTTTAGAGAACAAGAAATGAACTGCTGCAATGCCTCGAGCCCAGCAGAGCTTTCCTTTGGACTTTCGTCACTGTGTATTAACGCTGAATGATGTCCTGATATTTTGCTGGAAATATTGAACATACCTCTGCCTTTGCCTTCATGACCGCGTGATATTCCGAGGCCTTGAATGTCCTGTACTGACCGCCGCGCTCAAACCCGGAGCGCCGCGAGCAGCTCAGACAGTACGGACTGCACAGGGAGTGAATGTGGACGTTTTCTTAGTTTGGGCCTAAACTGATTTGTGATTTTTGCTGAAGAGAAAGATCCTCTGCCTCTGGGAACGTTTGGAACAGGGTCTGAATCATACGCCTCCTTTTTATTTCCTCTTTGCTCTGTATGAAGTATGTATCTTTATAAGCTCAGATCTCTTAATATATTTTAGTAAAGATAATGGTGGTTTCTCATTGTACCAAGTGTAAATGTCAAATAAACAATAAATATTTGGTTTGTTCACTTGTGTTTTTAGTTTGAGTGTTAGACTCTTTTAAGTTGGTAAATGATCAGGCCGTGGACAAATGTTTACACGAGAAAATGTGGCTAGTTGTACATGCTGTACTTTTGGCCGATAAAGGTGTAGGTCAAATACTAGATCAAGGTTCTGTAGCAAATGAAAGTGTTACCTCCTTCAGACAGAGAAGGAACTGTCAGGTGAACTGAAGAAGTCACTTGGATGAGTGGCCAAACTAGTTATAAGCACACTCAAATCAGATTTTAGTAAATCATAAGATTATTCATCAGATCAGAATTTAAAAAAAGGTTTATTGACATTGTCAGAGCCATCAGATAATTATAGTGATTAAATGATTATAATAATTAGATTATAACAGCAAATCATCTGAAGCCCTCTGATCCCGGTCCGTCTGGTCAGTCACAACAGGTTTTGTGGTTTGCGTGTTGTTTGGATAATATTAAAGGTCCGGAATTACACCAGATTAATGATAATCAGATCTGTGTGCGAATTATCTTTTCCCCATCAGAATTTGAATCAAGCTTGTATACAGCAGGCCAGGAGGACTGACATTTGCTCCATCTAGGATCAAATGTGAACGCATCTTCATTAGTCCCACGCTGCTGCTGTCCTTGAACGCGGCAGGAGCGCGCACGAGCCCATGCACGCGCACAGGACTTGTCAAACCAAAGTTTAGAGTCAAACAAACAAACCGGTCCGACTAAGTCTCTGCGCCCTGTGGATCCAGCCCAGGACTATCCCAGGACTGTCCCACAGGAGCTCGTTGTGTCCGCGGGCCATGCTCCTGCGGCGCGGCGTGTCCGGGCAGCAGCAGCGGTTCAGTGTGCGCTGAGAGCTCCACTCCACGCGTCACACGCAGCAGAGACAAACATGGAGACGTGCGCGCTGGACAGACCCGCGGCGGAGCTCACGGTGGTGGACGTGTACGACATCGCGGCGCTGCTGGGACACGAGTTTGAGCGGGTCATAGATCGCTTCGGCTGCGAGTCCATGGTCGGAGTGGTGCCCAAAGTGGTCCGTGTGCTGGAGCTGCTGGAGGCGCTGGTGAACTACGGAGGAGCGCGCAACAAGGCCGAGGAGCTGCAGCTGGAGCTGGACAGACTGCGCCAGGAGCGGAACGAGCGCTACGAGCAGGACCGGAAGCACCAGATGGTCTCTGCACCTTCACCTTCACCTTCACCTTCTGGGGCTTTCAGGGCCCTCCTGATATAACCTCCTGTCTGTGGTCGTTTCACGCGTGCTTTAAAGGGCCTAGGTTACACATTATGAATCTGTTATCATGTCGTTTCCTCACAAACACACCTGGAGTTGTGTTTTGTTCATTCACTCGCTCAGATCCTGCATATTTAGGCTGTGTTCTTCTCTCTAACTGACAACGCTCTGTTCCACCTTGTGATGTCATTAAGGGGAAGTGCGTTGGTGTATTTCTAACTCCACACCTTCATTAGAAGCATGTAAAGGATTTCAGCGTTTAAACAGACGGGACTGGCTGGAACTTTGTAGTTAAAGCTATTGTTTTTGTTGTTTTAGTCTCATTAAAACTGCTTGACTTCTCGGTCCAGCAGGAGATATTGGAGCAACTTAAAGTGCTTCTGAAAGGGTTTTATGATTTTCAATTTTTTTTAACTATTTGGTGTATTAATACCTGTTGTAAACGTAAGTGATGAGTTTTACACCAAGTGTAAAGTGTAAAAATCTGTTGAAAATGACAGGAAGTAAAAACAAACTGATGACATCACAGTTGGAAGACTTTAAGTTATAGATAATTTACACAAAATAAACAACTTTTTTGACCCTTTAAACATGAATTCAGCAAAATAAAGGGCTTTACATTGAGTTTTATTTGTCAAATTTAAAAAAGCTTTAGCCCAGTCTACAGTGTGCTATGGTAGTTTCCTAGTGTGATGTCATCATTTACAACCAGGAAATAAGATTACAAAGCTAAAAAAAAAGATAAACTGGAATATAATTTGTATATTTTTTAGCCAAATTTGAAATATAATTATGCTCTCTGCCTTTTAGTAAAATTAGTCGTCCAACCTGTCACGGGGACTTTAAGGTTATTCTTTTATATTGTAGAATAAACCAGTTCAGCTGAGGCCGAAAAAAAGCTTTAAAACTAGAACTTAATGACATCATAAGGTGGAGCAGAGCATTTTGAGCGTTGGAGATGAAAACGAGTAAACTACAGGGTTATTCAAATGTGTGAATGAAACAAAACACTACTCCAGCTGAGTTTTTGAAGAGGAAACATTATAATGTGGATAAACGTTTGTATAAGACAGTACCTTTAATAATGAGACTTCAATATCACTTGAAATCCTGAGCCATATAAGCACACCTCAGCCTTTCATAAGAGCAAAGCCTTGTCATTTCCAAAGCCCTCTGCTGCCTGTAGAGCCTGCTGGTGGAGCTGACGGAGTGTGTTGTGCCGCTCAGGAGCTGGAGCTGGTGGAGGACGTATGGAGGGCTGAAGTCCAGGACCTCGCGTCTCAGATCTCACAGCTCCAGAGCGACAACAAGAAGCTGCTGCTGTCCCAGTCTGTGTGCGACAGTCCTGTGCCCGTGGACCCGCTGCAGGAGCAGGACGGTAAGCCCCGACCGCTCGGCTCTTTGATACCAAAACGTACTTCTAAAGAAACACAGAATGTGCTCAGTTTTTGTTTTGTGACTGTGTCGGTTTGTCACATATGAATTCCACAGAACAACTTCAGCCTGGTCAGGTTTACAGAAGCTCAGTGCACAAAATGCAGGGTCACACCTGTTAAAATACTGGTCCTGCAGGGGTGGAATTTCAGTTTAGAAATTAAAGGAGACTTTTTTCTTCAGGTACGTTGTATTAAATAATAATATAAGTACCGGTAGTTCAGCATTTTAGATTTTTTTTATTGTAAACCACAATATTGAGCTAAAACAGCTCAGTAATAGAGACAGGTGCATTGACTTCCTGTTCAAAACTGCAAAACTGATAAGCCTCTTTATAGTGACATTTCACTGTAACAAGCTGCACATGTGTCACTCAGTCAGTACAGGATGTGGGGAGGTGATAACAGGACTTTTCTGAGCACTGGAGCCTCAGTTGCAGAGCAAACAGGATTAACTCAAACATGCACCAATCCATACGATACACCTTTAAGTTGTTCAAGGTCATTAAGGTGGATTTTATATTCTATGTCCCCTTTAACAGTGTTTTTAATTAGATTTTCTGTTAATGTTCTTTAATCTTTAAGAGAATGTGCGACACGCTATTACCAAGCTGGTAGTAGCAGTGAAAAAGAAATGCTCAGAGCAAGTCTGGTGATGATTTTAGGACTTAAAACAGCAGAGGATTCTTGGATAACTAACGTATGAAATCTGAAAATACGTCTCAGAACAAGGGAGTTCAGCAGGAAGTGTGTCTGATGCTCGGAGGGAGAGGATTTTCTAATAAACATTCCTCAAAACAGCGTGAACGCAGCTGAATGCTCCTCCAGGTGTGTTTGTGATGATAGAACGTTGTTAGAACAGGATTAAAGCTCAAAAAAGTCACTGTAGCTTTAAGAAGTGAAATGTTATTTTTAGTCTCTGCAGAGGCATCGTGGGTATCGGGTATCAGCAGGTACTTAAAGGCCATATCGAAATCAGCATCTGATCTGAACAAGATGGATCAATGCATCCTTATCGTTTTAAGACAAAAGTAAAAACAAAGAAACAAAAGTAAAGCTTTGCATTGTATAACCAGTCACCACTCATTCGACTTTATGTGACGTCGGTTTAACTGAAACAGCCATGGACTCAGTTTTGTTACTTTCAGGTAGAGGACACAAAATGTACTCCAGTAAAAGTATCACATATAAACATCCACTTAAGTAAAAGTATTGATGCAGCCTTTTGTGATCTAAAAATGAATCGATTAATCAGAAGAATTCAGCAATAGCACGTAAACATAAAGCTGTGAAAAACTGCTATAAACAACTTTTCAGCCAAAAATATTGCGTCAGAAAAAGATCCAGCGTGCGACCAAAACAAGCTGAGCGCACAGCCTGGGCCTGAACTCAGCACTCAGGGGCCGACGAGTTCAGCAGCGCCGAGACTGCAGTCTGATCAAGTGACGACTGCAGGAGCTGGGGCGCACCTGACGCCCCTGTCACTGAAGGTACAATATGCTTTTGAATAGTCAGGATTTCTGACCCTAATAATCTGTGTGGAGTCTGTTCCATCAAACCAGTCACTCATTTTACAAACCAGTACACGGTCTGTTCTGTTTATTTAGAGTATTGCATGCTTTTGGAACAATGTATGAAAGGGATTTTGTGTTTTGTTTTTTTAACAGATTTTTTAAACCATACAATTAAGCAAAAATATAAATTTAATTTAAATACGTATTTAAAATTCACTGTGTAATAATACATGACTTTAGAAATGTGTTTGTTATGATCATAAACTATATAGTATATATTTGTAAATACAGTCCATGGTTATAATATTGTTAAATGCTGTGTGTAAAGATACAGTGTTTCCTAAAATACAGTTTTCAGTGCAAAAACCTTGATTTACCTGGAGGTCAAACACTGACAATATTTACAAGACAATTTAAAAACACCATATTTTTAGTCTTTTGTACTGTATTTATTCAAACACTGAAATTATACACTAAAGTGTAAAACACTGTATCTTTACACAGTGAATTTCAAGGCATTCTGTTAAAATTCAATTAATATTTTCACTTAATTGGTTGTTTAAAAAAGAATCAGTCGACATAAAAAAAGAAAACAAAAAAAAAAAACAGTTACATGAATTCAGTGTAACATAAGTGCTTTGTCAGCACGACACAGTCACTTTCACACAGATTTTACACAAAGACTCAGCTCCTCCCTCTGCTGTGTTTGTCTGCACACGACACACTGACCCGGTGAGACAGTCCCAGTCCCTCGCACCCCTCTGTGACGGTCCTGCCCCTCCAGACCCCCCGCAGTCACAGTTTGGACCCTGACCCAGATATAGACCCGTGTGAGTCTTCAGGGCTCAGGATAGGCCTCTGCCACGTCACTCATGGCTCAGGTCTCAAACCCCAAAATAAACCCACCATCAACCCGGGACGTCCTCTTTAAACATAAAAAGTGACAAAGCCGGGGACATGCTCCGCTAAATCGACACTGTTTCCTCATTATTTTACCCAAAGTTGTATTTGGATTGATTCCTTCATGTTGGAGTTAATCCTGTTTGTCCTGAATCTGAGGCTCCACTGTTTCCCCCTACCCCCTATCCCCGCCCACTCCCTGTATTTAATGTGATTATTAGAAAAATGACGTCTCTGAGTGACACATGTAGAGTTCTAAAATAAAAACATATAAATGACCAAGCCTGCTGCTTGTCACTACACGTCTCTATGAAGAGGCGGGGCTTATCAGTTCTGCAGGTTTGAACAGGAAGTCAATGAACCTGTTTCTATTATTAAGCAGTTTTAGCTCAATATTGTGGTTTACAATGAAGAAAATGTAAAATGATCTGCTTATGGTAAAGTTCAATAATAAGTACCTGGGGAAAAAAGCATGACTATTGCTTTGAAATGTGGTTTAAAAGGCTTACGTTACTGTTTTTAATCTGTTATAATGTTGTTTCCTCATCACAAACACCCCTGGAGTTGTGTTTTGTTGCATTCACACATGTCTTACACAAACCCTGCACATTCTGTCAAACTGAAAACACTGTTCCACCTTGTGATGTCATTAAGGGGCAATACAGGGTGCTTTGCTGTATTTTTAAGCTGCATACACCACACTAGAATCAGGCTGTTGTTTAAACACCAAGTGTAACTTACTGAAGACGGGTAAAGGTAAAACACAGAGGCAACAACTTAAAGCTATTTTCAGCCTCAGTTTAAAGTCTATAAGACAGATTAGACATCAGTTCACTAAAATGTAGTGAAGATGTTCACTGTTTGTCCCCAGTTTGACTATTTTCGTAATACATCGTAATAATTATGATAATTATAATAATGTTACTTCCTGGTTGAACATGGGCAGCAAATATGACATATGGAAGTCCACAACTGTTACCTAGCAACCATTTTCAAAAAAAGGGCCAAATAAATCCATGTAAATTACACAATAGTTATGATCTGACAAAGTATAATACCTGATAACACCTTTGTTTACAACCGTTTAAATGGTCAGACATTTTAGAACTCCGCACTACTCGGCCGTCATCCCCTCGTAAAGCGCTCGTGTTTTAAACTTTTATTTTAAATTTTTTTTGACAAACTGCTACTTCAACTATGATAAATATTTACCACAGGTGCCCTCCCATCAAGGGAAGTCAGGATTTGTATGTATTTACCATACACCAGAATAACCTTAACTACCACTTTAAAACTACAACTTAATGACATCACAAGGTGGAACCGAGCATTTTGAACTTCAGAGATGTACACGGGCCATGGGGACATGAGAGTGAGTGAATATGATTGTCAGTGTCTGTGCCACAGCATGATAGAAGCTGACCCTGACAGTGTGTGTGTGTGTGTGTGTGGTTGTGTGTAATGTGATGTATGTATGTATATTTGTATATACAGTTCTAGTTTGAATGTTCTGACCCTCAGCAGTGTCAGAGAAAGAGCGGGAGGTGCTGGAGAAGCTGAAGGAGCTGGTGGAGAAGCAGAGGGACGAGATCCGCTCCAAAGAGCACGAGCTGTCGCTGAGGAACGACGACGTCGAAGCAGTGAGTGCCGTGTTCCATTCAGCCACGTCTTTTGTGTGCACAGAAATCAAACTGAATGACCTCTACTGGTCTTCTGTGCACAGACACTAAGACAAGTGAACTAGTGTTTAAAAAAGCCTTGAAGGAGACAGATAATACAGAAATGGACTTTTTTGAGCTTTTAACCCTGTTAACTTTGATCCCTCATCGAAGACACATCTGGAGTTAAGCTTCATTCTCTCTAGTTTGATGAATCCTGCTCAGAAAGTCCTTCTTCGCTGCCTCAGAAAACAATTTTCCCAGTTATGTGATGTCATAGCTACAGCTCTGAGCTCCTCTGTGCTGTTTAAGTCCATGAATCATCACAGACTCGTTCTGAGCGTGCGTGCTTATATTTATGTCAGAGGCCAGGTCGGGTTGTTTATCTCCCCTTTGTAATTCCTTCTGTAGCCAGTGAGTTGAGTTTTAACACAAATTCTGATGAGAGAACGCCTCAGTTTTAAAGTAGTGTGCTTTCAGTACATACATTATTTTAGTTTTAAATCTGAGATACAAGAGCAAGTTTAAAGTCCATAATGTGGTGCTCTTCACTGGTCTTTCCTGTGCTCGTAGCTCCAGCTGCAGCAGAACCGTGTGATGAAGATGAACCAGGACCTGCGGCACAGACTGGCTCTGATGGAGGCCCAGGGGAAGGCTCTGGTGCAGCACAGGGCCGAGCTGGAGGCCGTGGCCCAGGCACGGCTGCAGGAGCTGGGGCAGCTGAGGCAGGAGGTGTCCCGCCTGCAGAGGGAGCTCCAGGACCTGGAGCTGGACTCGCACACACAGCCTGTGCACGTGTGCCCTGGGCCTCCACCTTCTGCTGCTGCTGTGCCTCTCACTGTGGTACGGAGGGGGGATGGGCACTGTATCGTCCCAGTATCAGCTGGTATCGGGAGGATTTTCTATGATATCTGTATTGGCTGATTTCAAAAGCAAATTGAGCAATATTTGTTACCATTATTGTATTTTTTGGGCCATGGGCCAAACATTTTACCTTGGAGGAGCTGAGGTGGTGTTCCATGGTGGTGCTCACAGAACAAGCTGTCGGTCTAATGTGTGTCCTCTGGAGTGGATAAACATGGGCCATAAATGTGCTCCTGTGCGCCTGACTATTCAGCTTTGTCCTTGTGGTGAAGTCTGTTTTACCATGTCCCATCACACGCTGCCCACGCATCGCTCCTCGTGTCAAAGTGCCCAGACTCACTACATGTGTCCGCTCACAGCCACACTGTTCATCTACAGCGCGATAGCCACAAGGCTGTGACTTCTTACCTGGACTGTTAGTCTCTGTCCTGCAGATATTCCTCTCACATGCTCGTCTTATGTGTCTGTCATCAACTCATTCAATCCATGACTAAAATAATTCATGTTTTCGTTCGTCTAAGTTAATATTCTTTCATTTCCTGGTCTCAGCTCCTCTCTCCTGACGATCGTGTCCACTTATTGTCCACTTATTGTCCGCGTCACACACAGCGCTTTATCCACATCTCCCAAACTCACACGAAAGATCATAAGATCAACACGGAGAGACAATAACCACTCAGCATACATCTGTGTGCGTAATGTTCTTGTCAAAGGAAGGGTCCAATTAGACTGGACAAGGAGGAAGACGAGACACTGGGGAAGGAGTGTGCCTGTGCAGGCCACACCCGAGTGTCTGCGGGACGTGGCCCTGAACAGGCGCCTCAAGTCTGATATGATTTATGTTTGGAATTCCTTGATTTGTCCTTGTTTTGAACACCACTGTTTTTGATTTCTGTTTGAACATATAAGTGAGATAGGATGTCCAGTATGAAAAAGAAGCAGCGTGCCATTCTAGGGAGGACTGGAGCACCCCAAGCCCCTCCCAGGCTCCGCCCAGGCTGTGTGCCCATGTGTCATTCCCAGTTTGTCCTCAGTGCAGCACATTAGTGAGTGAAAATGGAAGTAGAAGAGCATTTATGCAAAAATTATGTTTACACAGTCATGCCAGGGATTTTGAAATTTAAAAATCAGTATCAGCAGCAGCAGGAAAATATCAGATATTGGCTCAAAAAACAGATCAGACCATCCCCAGTAAGGAAGTTACAAGTGATAATATAATGTGCTTTTGTAGTCATATGGCTAAAAACTGTCTAATGATGAAAATGTGTGGAATAAACATCTTCCGTGACTGCCCCCTGCAGGCCTCTGTAGCTGCCCCAGACGCTGCAGTGGCGCCCTCTTCAGTCTGGGTGGAGTGTGCAGGAGACCCAGAGTTCTTGGCCAAATGTTTTGAACATGAGTCCCTGAACAAAGCCGACTGTGAGGAGACAGACGCCGCTCTTTTGTTACAGGTAAGACCCGAAGACACCGGACGCACTTCTGGTCCGACGGCGGCACATCGTCTGTTCATGTCGTTCAGCTTCCAGTCTGTCAGCGGGCTTTAGAGTGATGAAAATCCAGCAATGTTGCCATGGCAATTAACAAGACAATTTTTCACCTAAAACAGGAAGCTATAGTTAAATATAGACCCTCTAAAATGCATTTATCAGATGATTCTAAATTCCAGAATGGAAGCGACTGGAGGCAAAATGAAGTCAATCATAAAACATTTTAAAAAGAGTTTGGCTTTGCTGTAGAGAGTTAGATAGAAAAAGGCAATAAAGGATCAGATCTGAGGCGCACAGAGGCAGAGCTCCTGTCTCTCTGTCGGGGGGATTGTGGGTTCACCGTCCAAACACATGGTGGAGGTTTATTGGCGTCTCCACACGGCCCTAGTGAATGTCAGTGGATGTCTGTCAGTGTGTGTTCTGCAGCCGCTCTGACATCCAGTGGTGCAAAGTAACACAGTACAAAAGTACGTACTGTACTTAAGCAAATATTTTAGGTATCTGTACTTTACTTAAGTACTTTTTACTTTTACTCCACTACATTTCAGAGCATGTATCTGTACTTTACTTAAGTACTTTTTACTTTTACTCCACTACATTTCAGAGCATGTATCTGTACTTTACTTAAGTACTTTTTACTTTTACTCCACTACATTTCAGAGCATGTATCTGTACTTTACTTAAGTACTTTTTACTTTTACTCCACTACATTTCAGAGCATGTATCTGTACTTTCGACTCCACTACATTTTTGAACTGGACTGAAAAGAAATAGTATATTTTGCAAAGGTTTCAGACCTGATGAAAAGGCTGAGGGGTTAGTTTTAGCACATTTATGGTGATATCGTGCCTGTTTTTTTTCTTGTTCCCTTTGAGCAAAAAATAACCAGGAAAGTTGCCTCTAACGACCAAAACTCAACAGAATAAATCAATCAAGATTACAATTATATGCTTGACTAGTTCTCCAAACCAAAGAGAAATACTTTTACTTTTACTTTTCTTAAAGTACATTTTTAAAGGAGTACATTAATACTTTTAAAATGTGATACTTTTACTTTTACTTACTGCTGTATCTGTAATTTTACTTGAGTAACAACATTGTGTTCTTCATCCACCGCTGCTGATATCACTCACTTGTGCCAGAGTCCTTTTACTTTGACAAAACAACCAAAAACATTTTTCACATTTTGTAATCCCAGGTTCTCCATCCTTTATGTTCCACTTCACATTTGCCTCCATTCTGTTCTATTTACAAACTTGTAATTGGTCTTTTGAGGACCTTTAACAATAATATTTAGTTGTTAATTGCTATGGCAACAGTCACTCTGAAAGCTAAGGCTATGGCAGGGAGGTGAGTGTGTAAAAGTAGATGTTGTGACAGGACGGCTCAGCCGGGGCAGACTCTGGAGACGACACGGACAGCAGTGAGCGGGAGTCAGACAGCCCTCGCTTCACCCTCCAGGAGCTGAGGGACGTCCTGCACGAGAAGAACCAGCTCAAGGCCCAGGTCTTCCTGCTGCAGGAGGAGCTGGCCTACTACAAAACGTACGTGTGCGCCTCGTCCCATGTACGCCCTCCATGTCCCGCACACGCTGACCTGATCTGTGCTGCAGGGAGGAGTGTGAGGAGGACCCCACTCTGTGTGAGGAGGGCAGCCTTGACCCGCCTGCTGCTGCTGCTGAGGAGGGGCCCGAGTCCGGCATCCGCAGACTGTGGGTCACTGCACGACACTCCACACACTCCACTTTATTTATACTGAACATTGTACAAACAAAGCCTTTTCCAAGTGCTGCGCTAACAAATAAAATAGATTACAAACAATCACACAGATATTAGACTAAAAGAAAAAAAGAAATCATATCAATAAAAGACAACAGAGGACCAAACAACTCAGCTGTGTTAACAGCCAGAGAAAAATGGGTCTTAAAACAAGACTTAAACACAGAGGAGCCCAGTTCCCTGGTTTTAAGTCTTGTGTTAAAGCACGAGCTGCAGTTGGCCCCTGTCCTGTGGGAGCTTTAAAACAAACTACGACTATGCAACTCTACATTATTTGCTCATGTATTAGTCCAGCAATTATTCTCTCATTTAACTGTTGTTTAAATTGTGTGGTTTTAGTCCTTTATGTTCTGACCTGTGTGTGTGTGTGTGTGTGTGTGTGTGTGTGTGCGTGCGTGCGTGCGTGCGTGCGTGCGTGCGCGTGCGTGTCTGTGTCTGTGTGTCTCTCTCTCTCTTTGTGTGTGTGTGTGTGCGTGTGCGTGTGCGTCTGTGTCTGTGTGTCTCTCTCTCTCTTTGTGTGTGTGTGTGTGTGTGTGTGTGCGCGCGCGCGTGTGCGCGCGTGCGCGCGCGTCTGTGTCTGTGTGTGTGTGTGTCTCTCTCTCTTTGTGCGTGTGTGTGTGTCTCTCTCTCTGTGTGTGTGTGTCTCTGTGTGTGTGTGTGTGTGTCTCTCTCTGTGTGTGTGTCTCTGTGTGTGTGTCTCTCTCTCTCTGTGTGTGTGTCTCTGTGTGTGTGTCTCTCTCTGTGTGTGTGTGTGTCTCTGTGTGTGTGTCTCTGTGTGTGTGTCTCTGTGTGTGTGTCTCTCTCTGTCTGTGTGTGTGTCTCTGTGTGTGTGTGTGTGTGTCTCTCTCTCTCTCTGTGTGTGTGTCTCTGTGTGTGTCTCTGTGTGTGTGTCTCTCTCTCTCTGTGTGTGTGTCTCTGTGTGTGTGTGTCTCTGTGTGCAGGATCTTCACGGCCATCATGCCGATGGTGGCTGCGGGGCTGATCTCAGACGACCCGTCCCTGATGCCCATAAGACGACTCTCCATTGTTTAACTTTTAACATTATTTCTTCTTAAGCTCATGCACATGGACAATATACTGATTTTATTTTTCTAAGTTATTCATCTTTTATTTTTAATTGGTTGTCAGTCCAATGATTTATTTAGCTTTAAAAAAGTTTTTCTGATGCTGCCCTCAAGTCTATGCATAAAACATTATCCAAAAAATGTTGCACTTTGAACTAGTTAAATGAAATGAGTTATTTATTTGAATTGTAGAATGTTTGGGTTTTGTAAAGCACACTTTTTTCTGCGCTGCATGTGTTTAATGGCGTGGATGTGGATGGCATTCTGTAAAAATCATGTTAATAAAGTTATTTTATGTAAGATTGGAGCCTGTTGTGTTTGCAGCAGAGCGTGGGGCGGGGCCAAAGTGAAGCCTCAGGCACAGGCTCATGAGGGCGTGTCCTGGAGCACCTCCACAGCCCCTCTCAACAGGGACCAGGCACTCGGCCCGGGTTGTAACCAGGCCTGTTCAAATCCCCCTCTTCGTTCAGATCCACTGACCCACAGGTTGACTGTGTGGTTCCAGCTCTCTCGGGTGAACACTGCCATTGTGCCCTTGGGCCCTGCCTCTGCGTACACTGTAGTGAGAATGAATGAATGAAGGAATGAATGAATGAAGGAATGAATGAATGGGTAAATGGTTCCTTGATGTAAAGTGCAGTATGTCAGCATGTACATTTACTATGGACCCCAAGAGAAGCCCCACCAGGCCGGGCCCCATCACTGTCGTACTTGTCCTTCTCTGATGACGTGCAGGGCCAGGCTCAGCCCGGTCTGAATCCAAAGCTAGAAACTGACGCTAAAGCATCGGAGTGAACTCTCTTGGCTTCTTCTGCTGCTCCCTGTGCGCTCTGTGTTCACCTTTGCTCTCGGTGCCCACATGTGTTCTCTGTGTTCACTTGTTCTCTCTGTGTTCACTTGTTCTCTCTGTGCTCTCCTGCTCTCTCTGTGCTCACCTGCCCTCTATGCTTTCTGTCCTCTCCTGCTCTCTGTGTTCACTTGTCCTCTCCTGCTCTTTGTGTTCACCTGTCCTCTCCTGCTCTCTGTGCTCTCTGTGTTCACTTGTCCTCTCCTGCTCTCTGTGTTCACCTGTCCTCTCCTGCTCTCTGTGCTCTCTGTGTTCACTTGTCCTCTCCTGCTCTCCGTGTTCACCTGTCCTCTCCTGCTCTCTGTGTTCACTTGTCCTCTCCTGCTCTCTGTGTTCACCTGTCCTCTCCTGCTCTCTGTGTTCACTTGTCCTCTCCTGCTCTCTGTGTTCACCTGTCCTCTCCTGCTCTCTGTGCTCTCTGTGTTCACCTGTCCTCTCCTGCTCTCTGTGTTCACCTGTCCTCTCCTGCTCTCTGTGTTCACTTGTCCTCTCCTGCTCTCTGTGCTCTCCTGCTCTCTGTGCTCTCTGTGTTCACCTGTCCTCTCCTGCTCTCTGTGCTCTCTGTGTTCACCTGTCCTCTCCTGCTCTCTGTGTTCACTTGTCCTCTCCTGCTCTCTGTGCTCTCTGTGTTCACCTGTCCTCTCCTGCTCTCTGTGTTCACCTGTCCTCTCCTGCTCTCTGTGTTCACTTGTCCTCTCCAGCTCTCTGTGTTCACCTGTCCTCTCCTGCTCTCTGTGCTCTCTCTGTGTTCACTTGTCCTCTCCTGCTCTCTGTGCTCTCTGTGTTCACCTGTCCTCTCCTGCTCTCTGTGTTCACCTGTCCTCTCCTGCTCTCTGTGCTCTCTGTGTTCACCTGTCCTCTCCTGCTCTCTGTGCTCTCTGTGTTCACCTGTCCTCTCCTGCTCTCTGTGTCTCTGTGCTCTCCTGCTCTCTGTGCTCTCTGTGTTCACCTGTCCTCTCCTGCTCTCTGTGTTCACTTGTCCTCTCTTGCTCTCTGTGTTCACCTGTCCTCTCCTGCTCTCTGTGCTCTCTGTGCTCTCCTGCTCTCTGTGCTCTCTGTGTTCACCTGTCCTCTCCTGCTCTCTGTGTTCACTTGTCCTCTCTTGCTCTCTGTGTTCACCTGTTCTCTCCTGCTCTCTGTGTTGACCTGTCCTCTCCTGCTCTCTGTGTTCACCTGTCCTCTCCTGCTCTCTGTGCTCTCTGTGTTGACCTGTCCTCTCCTGCTCTCTGTGTTCACTTGTCCTCTCCTGCTCTCTGTGTTCACTTGTCCTCTCTTGCTCTCTGTGTTCACCTGTCCTCTCCTGCTCTCTGTGCTTTCTGTGCTCTCCTGCTCTCTGTGCTCTCTGTGCTCACCTGTCCTCTCCTGCTCTCTGTGCTCTCTGTGTTCACCTGTCCTCTCCTGCTCTCTGTGCTCTCTGTGTTCACCTGTCCTCTCCTGCTCTCTGTGTTCACTTGTCCTCTCTTGCTATCTGTGTTCACCTGTCCTCTCCTGCTCTCTGTGCTCTCTGTGTTCACTTGTCCTCTCCTGCTCTCTTTGCTCTCTGTGTTCACCTGTTCTCTCCTGCTCTCTGTGTTCACCTGTCCTCTCCTGCTCTCTGTGCTCTCTGTGTTCACCTGTCCTCTCCTGCTCTCTGTGTTCACCTGTCCTCTCCTGCTCTCTGTGTTCACTTGTCCTCTCCTGCTCTCTCTGTGCTCACCTGCCCTCTATGCTTTCTGTCCTCTCCTGCTCTCTGTGTTCACTTGTCCTCTCCTGCTCTCTGTGTTCACTTGTCCTCTCCTGCTCTCTGTGCTCTCTGTGTTCACCTGTCCTCTCCTGCTCTCTGTGTTCACCTGTCCTCTCCTGCTCTCTGTGTTCACTTGTCCTCTCCTGCTCTCTGTGTTCACCTGTCCTCTCCTGCTCTCTGTGCTCTCTGTGTTCACCTGTCCTCTCCTGCTCTCTGTGCTCTCTGTGTTCACCTGTCCTCTCCTGCTCTCTGTGCTCTCTGTGTTCACCTGTCCTCTCCTGCTCTCTGTGCTCTCTGTGTTCACCTGTCCTCTCCTGCTCTCTGTGCTCTCTGTGCTCTCCTGCTCTCTGTGCTCTCTGTGTTCACCTGTCCTCTCCTGCTCTCTGTGTTCACTTGTCCTCTCTTGCTCTCTGTGTTCACCTGTCCTCTCCTGCTCTCTGTGCTCTCTGTGCTCTCCTGCTCTCTGTGCTCTCTGTGTTCACCTGTCCTCTCCTGCTCTCTGTGTTCACTTGTCCTCTCTTGCTCTCTGTGTTCACCTGTTCTCTCCTGCTCTCTGTGTTGACCTGTCCTCTCCTGCTCTCTGTGTTCACCTGTCCTCTCCTGCTCTCTGTGCTCTCTGTGTTCACCTGTCCTCTCCTGCTCTCTGTGTTCACCTGTCCTCTCCTGCTCTCTGTGTTCACTTGTCCTCTCTTGCTCTCTGTGTTCACCTGTCCTCTCCTGCTCTCTGTGCTTTCTGTGCTCTCCTGCTCTCTGTGCTCTCTGTGCTCACCTGTCCTCTCCTGCTCTCTGTGCTCTCTGTGTTCACCTGTCCTCTCCTGCTCTCTGTGCTCTCTGTGTTCACCTGTCCTCTCCTGCTCTCTGTGTTCACTTGTCCTCTCTTGCTATCTGTGTTCACCTGTCCTCTCCTGCTCTCTGTGCTCTCTGTGTTCACCTGTCTTCTCCTGCTCTCTTTGCTCTCTGTGTTCACCTGTCCTCTCCTGCTCTCTGTGTTCACCTGTCCTCTCCTGCTCTCTGTGCTCTCTGTGTTCACCTGTCCTCTCCTGCTCTCTGTGCTCTCTGTGTTCACCTGTCCTCTCCTGCTCTCTGTGTTCACTTGTCCTCTCTTGCTCTCTGTGTTCACCTGTCCTCTCCTGCTCTCTGTGTTCACCTGTCCTCTCCTGCTCTCTGTGCTTTCTGTGTTCACCTGTCCTCTCCTGCTCTCTGTGCTCTCTGTGCTCACCTGTCCTCTCCTGCTCTCTGTGCTCTCTGTGTTCACCTGTCCTCTCCTGCTCTCTGTGCTCTCTGTGCTCTCCTGCTCTCTGTGCTCTCTGTGTTCACCTGTCCTCTCCTGCTCTCTGTGTTCACCTGTCCTCTCCTGCTCTCTGTGCTCTCTGTGTTCACCTGTCCTCTCTGTGTTCACCTGTCCTCTCCTGCTCTCTGTGCTCTCTGTGTTCACCTGTCCTCTCCTGCTCTCTGTGCTCTCTGTGTTCACCTGTCCTCTCTGTGTTCACCTGTCCTCTCCTGCTCTCTGTGCTCTCTGTGTTCACCTGTCCTCTCCTGCTCTCTGTGCTCTCTGTGTTCACCTGTCCTCTCCTGCTCTCTGTGCTCTCTGTGTTCACCTGTCCTCTCCTGCTCTCTGTGTTCACCTGTCCTCTCCTGCTCTCTGTCCTCTCCTGCTCTCTGTCCTCTCCTGCTCTCTGTGCTCTCCTGCTCTCTGTGCTCTCTGTGTTCACCTGTCCTCTCTGTGTTCACCTGTCCTCTCTGTGCTCTCTGTGCTCTCTGTGTTCACCTGTCCTCTCCTGCTCTCTGTGCTCTCTGTGTTCACCTGTCCTCTCCTGCTCTCTGTGTTCACCTGTCCTCTCTGTGTTCTCTGTGTTCACCTGTCCTCTCCTGCTCTCTGTGCTCTCTGTCCTCTCCTGCTCTCTGTCCTCTCTGTGTTCACCTGTCCTCTCCTGCTCTCTGTGTTCACCTGTCCTCTCTGTCCTCTCTGTGCTCACCTGTCGCTCCTGTGGTCAGTCCTCTCGCCTCCTCTTGCTCTTTGTCGTTCACTTGTCCCAAACACTTTGCTCTTGTAGAGAACACAGTCCTTGTCCTCAGCACTCTCTGTGTGAAGGGGATTTTACGTCTGATTACTCTGAATTTGTCTGACTTTTTGTGGTTCAATGTTGTGAACTGATTATTTTAAACATCCAGTGAAGTAAAAAAAAAAAAATACTGATTGAATTTTGATACATTCATTCATTCATTTTCTACCGCTTATTCCCGTTAGGGGTCGCGGGTGACTGGAGCCTATCCCAGTGACTTTGGGCCTTAGGCGGGGTACACCCTGGACAGTGGCCAACTCGTTGCAGGGCTAACATAGAGAGACAGAGACAAGGACAGACAACCATTCACTCTCACATTCATTCACTCGGGACAATCTAGAGTTGTCAATTAACCTACACAGTCATGTCTTTGGACGGTGGGAGGAGCCAGAGAACCCGGAGAGAACCCACGGTAACACGGGGAGGCCATGCAGACTCCACCCAGAGAGATCGTGTGATGTTAACTCCTGGTTCGGAATTCGAAACCACGATGTTGGGGTGGTCTGGGATTCGAACCCACGATCTCCTTATTGAGAGGCAGAAGCTCTAGCCGCTCTGCCACCGTGCACCCCTTGAATTTTGATACAATGGCTTGAAATTCATTATGTAAAAATAAACATTTTTAAATGTGTGCATAACATTTCAGTGTTTAAAATCGGTCTGTTACAATAATACAGTGTTGTACAAGTCAGAGTATAATATAAAATATAAAATGTATGTACTAAAATTTAGTTTAAAATACTTTTTCTGTTGTTTTTTTTTTATTATTATTTCAGTGCAACATTCAGTGTCAACCTCTCAGCTTTACTTACAGGTAAATAAAGAGGGAAAAAACAAAACAAAACACACATTCACGATTCCATGAAGGTCGAGAGTTATAACCACACTCCAGAACATTCTCCATGGAGACAGACAAACTGATACCATACTGTGGAATATTATTGTCAAAGGAGCAACATTTGGAAACTGGAAACTCCTCCTGGCAGAGTACGAGTCAGGTTTGTGGAGGTCAGGTCTGTTTGGTGTTTTTGGCTGAAAGGTGACATAAAGCCTCAAATCATAAAACAATGATCCTTAAAACGCAGCATTTTCATACACTGCATTTTAAGACATTTTGTCCAAATTGAATATATTTTTACTTAAAGTGCGTATGACAGTTTTTAAAAATGATTTTCTAATTTTGACTTTATTTCAGTCTAATAATAAGTAAATAAATAAAAGTTTGTGGAGAAAAGTTGAAAATATGTTATAAATACACAAAGTAAACAAATTAATGACATCACACTGGGGAGCCAAAGGTTATGCAGAATGTACAAAAAAGTAACTACTATTTTGACCCTTTAAACATTGATTCAACAAAATAAGGGTCTTGGATTTTTCTTTGTCAAATAAAAAAGTCTGTGACATTAGAGTGGCGTTGGTGCAGTGTACAGGGTGGTTTCTGGGTAATTTCCCAGTGTGATGTCATAATTGACAACCAGGAAGTAAAATTAAAAACCTAAAAAACAAAACAGGTAAACTGGGACAAAATGTGTAAAGATTTGAGCAGAATTTGAAATATCTCAACTGTATTTTAGTTAAATGAGTAGTCCAGCTCTTCAGAGGCTTTAAGTAGATGCTCAGTTCACACAATTCAAATGTCACAAAAACGAGTTACATGAATTCGATGTCAAATAAATGCTAAATAAAAATATAACATCACCAGTGCGTGCCCCTGTGCGCGGGGCAAAGTGCTCCTGTGCGCGGGACAGTGCGTGCCCCTGTGCGCGGGACAGTGCGTGCCCCTGTGCGCGGGACAGTGCGTGCCCCTGTGCGCGGGGCAGTGCGTGCCCCTGTGCGCGGGGAGCGAGTGCCCCTGTGCGCGGGACAGTGCGTGCCCCTGTGCGCGGGACAGTGAGTGCCCCTGTGCGCGGGACAGTGCGTGCCCCTGTGCGCGGGACAGTGCGTGCCCCTGTGCGCGGGGAGCGAGTGCCCCTGTGCGCGG
The DNA here is from genome assembly GCA_019453435.1 of Rhinogobius similis. Taxonomy (NCBI): domain Eukaryota; kingdom Metazoa; phylum Chordata; class Actinopteri; order Gobiiformes; family Gobiidae; genus Rhinogobius; species Rhinogobius similis. The sequence goes on along the minus strand of CM033629.1, from coordinate 37,556,030 downwards.
GGAGCGAGTGCCCCTGTGCGCGGGACAGTGCGTGCCCCTGTGCGCGGGACAGTGAGTGCCCCTGTGCGCGGGACAGTGCGTGCCCCTGTGCGCGGGACAGTGCCCCTGTGCGCGGGACAGTGCGTGCCCCTGTGCGCGGGACAGTGCCCCTGTGCGCGGGACAGCGAGTGCCCCTGTGCGCGGGACAGAGTGCCCCTGTGCGCGGGACAGTGAGTGCCCCTGTGCGCGGGACAGAGTGCCCCTGTGCGCGGGACAGTGAGTGCCCCTGTGCGCGGGACAGAGTGCCCCTGTGTGAGTGCTCTTGTGCCTCCTGCTGCTCTCTGTTGTTCACCTGTCGCTAGGATACTTTGCCCTCCTCTGTTTGAGCGCGTCACGTGGATGTGGGAAGTGCTGCTCGCGCTCGCAAACTTTTCTTTCCGCGGAAAGACTCAAAGACCACACTTATTTGACAACTTTAGCATTTGGCGACATCCAACACCACCAGATCTGTGTGCGCTTGTACCCGTGCGTACCCAGGCGTACCCAGGCGTACCCGTGCCATGGACTTTGGAGAGGAGTCGTCGCCCGCTTTGGCTTTCGACAAGGACGCGTTCGAGCTCACCGTGGAGGATGTGTACGATATTTCCTACGTGATCGGCCGGGACTTGTTGAAAATCAGCGGTTCCGGGGAGGAGGTGTCGGACCTGCAGTTCAGGATCGTCCGGGTGCTGGAGATGTTCGAGACCCTGGTCAACAAGTACAACCTGTCCCTGGAGGAGCTGCGCATGGAGCGGGACAACCTGAAGGGAGAGCTGGAGAAGCTGCTGTCCGAGGGGGCATCGTCCCGGGAGGGCACGGTCAGTTTCCCACGGTCGGGACGCCCGGGGTCCAGCTCAAATGTTTAGTCCTGGTTTAGTCCTTGTTTAGTCCCGGTTTAGTCCTTGTTTAGTCCCGGTTTGGTGCTTACTGTGGGCTGGTTCTGCCGGGTTTCACTTGGATTAGTTCTGCTTTAGGCCGGGTTTAGTCTCGGTAGTTTTTTGGATCACTATAAGACTCTACTGCCTTTGATGGGAGGCAGAACTAATACTGTTTAGTAAAACTTGTCGTTTAAAATTTCATTTGCATTTGTTAATTGTGTCTTAAAGTGTAAAGATGATTTAAAATTCATTTTAATTTCAATGTTAAATTTACACATTTTGTCCATGTCTGAAATGCAGTGTTAGGCTAGTTGTATTTCAAAATATATTTTTTGTGTGTTTTCTGTTTTAATGTCATAACACCACAAGATAAAGTGACCTGACTTTAATATCTGTGGAGCCAAAGTGTAAAAAAGCCCCCACCTCAGTTTGTTTTGTGTTGTTTCATCGAAGGAGAGAAGAAACTGTGATTTAGTAAGATAAAAGTAGCCCTGTATAATGTGGGTCTGGGGACGGTCCACTCACTCTCTGACACCAGTTCAGGCCTGTTTCCCTCGGTTTAGTATTGGTTTGGGGGAAAAAAAATCATGTTAGTCCTGACTTAGATCCTGGTTTGATCATTGATTTATTACTTGGATTTGTTCTCCTTTAGACCTGGTTTAATCCTGGGTTTGGGTTAGTACATTTTTTTAGTCCTTTTCCCCCTGTTTAGTCCTTGTTTGGGAAAAGAAAAATCATGTTAGTCGTGATTTAGACCTTGTTTTTTATCGTTTGGTTATTCTTTTGACTTAGTTTGAAATAGTCTTGGTTAAACTTGGATTTGTTCTCCTCTAGACCTGGTTTAACACTCTTCCCCAAGTTCAGTCCTGGTTTAAAAATCAAAACTACTCAGCCTTATTGTAGGCCTTGTTTAGTCTTGGTTTGGTTCTTCTTTGAACCTAGTTTGACACATCAGGATTAGTTCTCATATAGTCCTTCAGAAAAGTCAAGTTTAATCCTGACTTTAGACCTAACAAACCCCCATAAGACGCACCGTAGCTCCCTCCTTTAAACCCGCTCTGTCCGTCCACGTTCCTGTGACTCAGACTGTGAATGTGTTGTTGTCCAGCAGACGGTCGGACCAAACCATCTGCTGGTGGACCTGACGGACCCGAACAGGCCGCGCTTCACCATGCAGGAGCTCAAGGAGGTTCTGCAGGAGAGGAACCAGCTCAAGGCTCAGCTCATGGTGGCCCAGGAGGAGCTGCAGCTGTATAAGAGGTGACCGGACCGCACTCGGAACGCTGTACTGTACACCGATATCGTTTTTGCGTCTAGTTTAGCGATAAATATAACTAAAAAGATAGAAACATTACCGCTTACGTACTAAATGCCAATTCCCAAGCTCCGATAAGTGTGTGTGGGAGGGCATCAGGCGTAGCAGATCATGCAGATGTCAGAAATGGACCAATCACAGCCCACAGTTGAAGGTGCAGGTACGTTCCGCTGTATTAAACGGCTGTCGCACACTTTTTTGCCATTTACAGATGTTTTTAAAGGAGGTGTTTTGTGTTTTTTTTCAGGTACTCATTTTTGATCTATAACACAAAGTAGATCCTCATTTTGCATTTTGTTTCGGTGTAAACCACGATATTGAGCTAAAACTGCTTAATAATAGAAACAGGTCCATTGACTTCCTGTTTAAAACTGCAGAACTGATAAGCCCCGCCTCTTCATAGAAACATTTTTCTGTAACAAGCAGCAGGTTGACATTTACAAAGTGGCAACATGCCATTTTATGACTGATATTTTGAAAAATTAAGCACAGGGGGTGGGGGTAGGGGGTAGGTGAAAACAGACCTTTTTGGAGCCTCAGTTGCAGGAAAATTAACTCAAACATGAAGGGATCAATCGAAACAATGATGTTGCTCATTCAGGTGGAATTTACATCATACGTCCCATTTAAAAGTAAAAAAAAACTTACTGTGAATGGGCTCGCCTCTTCACAGATCTGACCTGTGACCTGGCCTGGAGGGGTCACTTGCTTGGAGGTAGATATTTTACAAAGCAACATAATCTCCATGGCAAGCAGGTATGGGCACGAAAAGTATTTTAAAAATCGGATCCTAATCAATACTAAAACTAGTACTGAAACCAGATACTCACGTGAACAAGTACGGTACTAAAAATACAAACAGGACAAAATGTGAGCTCTGTTGAACAGTTTAAGAATGAGCTTGAGTTTTATCAGAACTACTGTAGACACATGGATAAAGATAGTGCAACTACAGCATGTTGCAAATGACAGTCTATTGTGTAAAAAACGTAATCGTGATCAAGCTTAAAGGTTTAGAATTATGACTACGCCACAGCAACTGGTAAACCCTTCCAGAGAAAAATTACATAGTGCTCCTTTAAGATTAGAAGCACAGATTGTGAATTAGAATACAAGTATTTGATTGACTTGCCTTTATAAGTGAACAGTAGTGACAAAGAGCACAGTCACTTGCTGAAGTGTAGCACATGCGTCTGTTGTGTCTGATTCAAACTGAGCTGGATCTGTGAGTGTCCGAGCTTGTGCTCGTTTGCCCAGGGCTTCGTTTGCCTGATCTTCTTAGACATTAATGACTTTCCACAGTGTTGCATAATGTGTATTAAATGCAATTTACTGTTTTGGGACACGGCTAAGGACAGAAACAGCAAGTTTCTCAGAGGCCTTCAAGCTCTGGAAGAAAACATAAAGGTCCATACAACAGGAGCACATCCAACGAGTCGCTGTCAAGAGTTTTCCTTTACAAAGTTAAAGCTTGGCAAGTTAACATTTTCCAGATTTGACAGGTCGTGTAGAGTTCAGGGTAACTCCTGATACGTTTTGCTGCCTCTGTCTTGTGTCCAGTGGGATTCTGCCCAGTGCTGAAGCCGCCATGGTGGAGGTGGACCTGGACACTCCTCCTGCGTCCGAGGACAGTTCAACCAACCTCAGCGACGTCAAAGACGAGAGGAGCACCATCGGGAAACTGTGAGTCACCAAAACGTGGGATGAGTTCAGTGTGACGCCGTGGGTGACACACAAGAGCCCTTAGATACTTTTATTATCTTGATATGGTTGGGACCTCAAACTGTATTAATATTGAACCTTACAGGTCTATATTTGATGTAGTGATGGATGATAACGTTAAATAGGCTGCATTTACATTCAAGAACATGATGATGTCATAATCTCACATGGAGGGAAGGGTGTGTTTAACTCTCTGTGGGAAATTTGCTGTTTTTGAAAGAAATATGCACATCTACAAATGTTGAACCTCATTATTACTGTGGGAACGGCAGATGAAATGCATTTGTGGGTCAGAAAAGGTGATCTGCAGGGATGAGGCCAGAGCTGTGGATGCCCAGACGAGACTTGCTTTATTGTTACCAGACGACGTGGCAGCAGTCATGAAAAGAATCCAAGGCACTCTCTAGTGTGAAATTAAAAGTGCTTTATTAGCATGGACTACCGATGTGTCTGGACACCGTTCAGACCTGACTCAGTGTAAACTGTAGGATTTGTGGCAGTGTTGTTGACGCAACGTGAACTCAACCCATTTCTTTTCCCAGTTCGTCTGATGTTGAAAATTTAGCAGCACCAATACTTTTTTCTAAGATTCCTCTGTCAATGCCAAATTTAAATACTTTTTTGTGAAACATTTGTGAACTTACATACAGATTTGTTTGAATTTGTGAGCTATAGATTTTAAAAACTACAATCTTGGTTATTGGCCAATACTGCAAGACAAATATAGGCATCAAATTCAACAATAATTTTAAGTTAGCCATTATTTATGTGAATGGACCCAATAATTACAATATGTTACAATTATAGAGCCCCCAAAAAAAAAAAAAAAAAAAAAAAAAAAATAGCTCTGTGGTGAGTAATGAGCACAAGATCTATAATTTTATTTAAAGCTGCTACGTTGTTAAAATAGTTTGTTTTTTGGACTGAAAACAACCGCATTATGGACATTAGTGACCACAGAGCTGCTTGGCTCCGTTACCAAAAATGAATGAGAAATTTACAACCGGAACCCCACTGAACTTCAAAGTGGGCGGGACTGTTGAGCTCCATTATACTGGGATTATTACCAGTACAAGTACTGGAGTAACTTTGAAGACATTATACTTTTTATAGTGGTTTTGACACCACTGTGACATTTCTACTGCAAATTTGTCAAATAACACGACAAGTGTTGGTTCCTGTTCCCACCGTGAGTAAATCTAAAAGTGATAAAAGTTGACAATATAATTAAACATTTGGGCTTCTTGCACCAATTTTGGATGTTTTTATAATTAAATACCAGACCTGTGCATCAGATTACATAAAAACTCTTAAATCCAATCGGCTAAATTTTACTTACTCAATTCTCATGTAGTAGTTTCCCCAAATACTTTTACTCTCACTCAGTTATTTGGGTTCTACTTTTGACGTCATGACTAATTCATTAAAGTAACGTTACTCTACACATTCTGATACAACTAATTACACCTCTAATCGAGTTTGACTGATGAGCGTTGGGGACACATTCTGAACGGTCCCACATGTGCAGCTCTCCTCCAGGCTGTGAGTGAGACAGCCAGTTCTCAGCGCGTCCTAATGCTTTACTTGTGACCAAAATGAGTGGATGCTGATGTTTGTGGTGAATGTCAGAAAAGTGTGTTTACTCATTAGCAGAGCTGCTTGTGCCTGACCCAACACTGTCCCTGCTGCTCCCAGGTTCTCCTTCAGACGGAAATAAACAACGCACTGCGGACGAGAAGACCAACCATTTTAGAACAAGCGACCACTACAAGCAAGCTCTATGGGCCAATTATTTTTCTAGTTATACTTTTGTAAAATAGTATGTATATATTGATGAAGAGAATTAACAGGAAATTGTTAAAAGTATTTTGATATGTTTGCTTTTACTCACACTGGCCACAGTCTGTGTTTTATAATTAAAACAAATATGACTCTACTGACTTGTGTGATAACAGGCGCATCATAAAGACAAAGGGAGTTCCAGGGTCCAGTTCATATCTTCCAACATGCATCTTGTTGGAGTCAGCATGGAAAACACTTTATTCTTTGAGTACAAGTAATAATTTACAATGACATTCTTCTATTAAACCCATTGGACAATATTCCACACTCACTAATGCTCCTTAAGCATACACCTCAATACAAGAGAAAAATATAAAAGCATTATAAAACTGTAGCAAAAATATACAGGAAGCTCTAGCCTCCATTTAAAACCCATGGAGTTATCCTAAAAGGCGTTCGTGAGGTGTTCAGTCAGTACTTGAGCCAGGGGTGAGCTGAGATGGAGGCTTTACTGCGGTCTCCATAGTCGTAGAGCAGCTCCTCGTCCGCAGAGATGTCCCGGGACGCCACCAGGATGAGGTGAGGGGTCCCGTCGATGGGGTGCAGCCGCGTCTGACAGTTCCCGTTCTTACTGTGGTTGATCAGCCTGCCCAGGCGGCTGCTTTCTTTAGTGGCATCCACACTGGAACACAAAACACAGTCAAATGTGCAACTGCTGCCTCTTCGGAGTTAAAGACAGTCGCTCTAAAATACTGTGCAGTAGTGCGCCCTCACCAGTAGGTCTTGGTCTGATACTGGAAGTAGTACATGTAGCAGCCTGTGGAGGGGTCCAGGGCGTACTCTGCCTCCCGGGCTTTGGCTTCAGAAAGCTCCAGCAGGTCTCCGTAGTACTCCACCACAAAGTCACCCTTTTTAAAGCCGTTCACAGCAAACACCCCTCGGCCTTTTCCCTCGATCTGCTTCACCTGTCACAGTGGATTACGTTCAAAAAAGGTGATTCAAGTGATTTAAAAAGGGAATCTAAAGTGCATCTTATTCAACAAGGTCTACTTTTTTTTGTAAAACAGTTAACTGGATGACACTGTATGCCCTTTTGGAGCCGTTCATCAAAAAAGGAGAATGTTTGCACTGAGTAAAAAACACAAGCTTTCATTTTCAATCAAATGAAGCCCAAGTGTTTTAGATTCTCGGCTCATTCAGGCACAGGTCTTTGGTCATGTCAGCACCACATGCCACATCATTACCTCCATTCCTTCCTCCACACCATTCTTTATGAGATCGTCCAGGTGTCGGTGTTCTTCACTCTACAGTTAAAAGAAGATTTATTATTGCAAAGATTTACCTCTAATTTAGGATTCTTTGAATGACTGCTACATTAATAAAGTCCTGCAATACTGGTGCATTACAATGTTATAATTCTACAGCAAAAAAATAAATAAGAAACCTTTAGCTCTGCTTTGGTCTTTCTGTTGCTTCTTCTGATTGGAAAGTAGTCTGTCACCTTCTTATTTTGGGGAGCTTTATTTTCACTCCTAAACGTCAGAATGAATGTCATTTTTTTTTTGTTTTTATGTAACCATAAATAAACATTTTTAGACTCACTTCTTGTGCGCAGCCCGACTGCGATTCTTGGCCGCTGGGGCCTTGTTGTCCTTGGCAGTGCCTACTTTGGTTTGGCCGCTGGACTCTTTGAGCTCACAGGCTGCAGACTTCTCTGCCGTCTCAGGAGTCTTCTGCTCCTTGGCGTCACATTTCCCCTCTGTAGGTATGTCTAAAATGGTGGAGAAAAAGAATTTAGCAGCAATAAGGAGATAGCGAGGCACCTGAACAAAACAAGACTAAGTTGTGTCATAAGATAGGCAGCCAGAAGACAGTGCAAGCATTCAGACGCACAGGAAACATCCAGGGCAACATGTGGATCTGCTGACCATAAGAGGAGCCGAGGAGGAGGCTTCACAGCACCATTTCAGATGTCTTGGTATGTAGGTTAGAAGGTCAGAGAGGCAAACCTTTTTTCAACTTTGAGTCAGAGCTGGTTGGGTCAGCGTCGTTTGTCTCTTGGATCAACATGTTGGACTGACCCAGGGGAGCGCGGGCCTTGGCTGGACTCTGTAGGCTCTGGACGATGGACTGGGATTTGTGCTGGCAACTCTGGAGCACAGTGGAAATCTTATTTGTAAACATTATATTCAAAATGGGACAGAAAAGAAATTTGAAAATCTGATTAAGTCTGAAAACGTTTCTCCCAGTTGAGGCCGTTGTCAGCACATTCCTAATTAAGAAGTTTTACAAGCCCATTCGTTTTTAACTACCCCGTGTCAATTCAAGTGTGTGAAATTGTGTAATTTTGGCATGACTAACCACGTGATGTGCTTCAAAGGAGACAACAGTCAGATGTTCAATGGACAGCATGAAAAGCTGCAGTTTGTCAAAGATCACACTGAACTGAACTTGCATTAGAAGACACAAGTTTAAAGACCAAAGTGTCAGATAAAGAGGAAAAACAATCGTCGTCTGCTTTTTCTGTTCAAATAAACTTAGGACAAAATATATTTTTATATATAAAACTGTGGGGGTTTAGATTTCAGACGACGTCACAATATTCTTCAGGTGATTAGGACCTTTTCAATATTTAGATCAGGTTCAACAAATTTATTTTTCATTTATGGGTTTATCATTAAGGATAAATTGGTCACCATCCACTGATATTTTCTGATGAACATTTTTATTTTATTAGGCATATTTGGTAATTTATTCATTATCTGAACAAGGACAACACATTTTAAAGAACAAATATGCATTTCTGCCAGAATATAGCAAAGTTACTCCCTGTACAGGTTGAAAAAGGATGCACATGCCAATCAAACACAATATAATACATTGTAACACAAATAACACAAGTGTTGGTTCCTGTTCCCACCGTGAGTAAATCTAAGTGATAAAAGTTGACAATATAATTAAACATTTGGGCTTCTTGCACCAATTTTGGATGTTTTTATAATTAAATACCAGACCTGGGCATCAGATTACATAAAAACTCTTAAATCCAATCGGCTAAATTTTACTTAATACTCATGTAGTAGTTTCCCCAAATACTTTTACTCTCACTCAGTTATTCGGGTTCTACTTTTGACTTCATGAGTAATTCATTAAAGTAACGTTACTCTACACATTCTGATACAACTATACTATACACACAACTTATCCATCCAATTGAGTTAGTGGAAGGAGTGCCACTACACGCTACATAAGTAAATCACTATGGTGCATTTAGATCATTGTAAACTACAATATTAATTATACAATATCTAAAGCGGCTTAGCAATAGAAACCGGTCCATTGACTTTTTTCGAAACTGCAGAACTGATATGCCCCACCTCTTCATAGTGGAATTTCACTGAAGCAAGTAGTGGATTTTAATATACATTTTTATTCTTGAATAATGGTCACAGAATACTTTTGTATCCCCATGTGTATGATCTTTGAGTCTTCATTTTCCAAACAATCACTATTTAGTACAGCAATGTGGGCGGATGGGGGTGAAGTGAAAACAGACATAATATTCTGAGGATGAGCACTTGAGCCTTGAATGCAGAACAGAACATACGGTAGTTAAAAGTTCACAAAAGTCAATTCTGCATAACATTTTGTATGCATAAAGCAACACATACAATAACCTATAAACGCAGACAATGCAGAAATTGAGAAACGCCCAATACGACTATCTGCTCTTTTTATGTTATTTTTAACGAAGTTTCCAAGGGAAGAAATACGGGTACTTTGACATTCAGGAACGTATCGTGTTCCTGACAGTCAGTACTCTGGGGAAAATGCTGCGAAAACAAGCACAGCAGCTGCACAAGTCAGGCATTAAATGTCCCACACACTCAGAACCATCGCCTCCTGATGCAACTGCCGGGATCTTCGCTCATTTTAAAACCCACAGTGTTGTGCAATTAATAAACTCCGAGCTACGTCACACATACCTTGCTGGAAGCTGGTTTATTCTCCTTTGTCTCGTTCCGGGAGGAGCTAACTTTGTGCTGCACGGTGTCGTCTGGATTTCTGTCACTTCTTAGCACATTCCTCTTTCCTTAAATCATTAAACACGCAATATAAATACATGCACAGACAATTACAACCGTATACACCCGATGTGGAGATGGAATGTCGTCTAAATCTACAAACATATGCAGGGCTACTGTACACAAAGCTCGGTAGCCTACAGCGTGTTCGTGCCTTCCCCTGCACGCTGCGACGTAACTCATGCTTAGCTTGCAGAAACGTCAACAACTATTTCATTTTCGTTTACCTTTTGCCATGTCAGGGTCACAGAGCCCACAGAGGAGATCCAATGGTGGATAAGTGCAGTCCCTTTGGAGCCGTAATGCTTTGGTTTTACTGCACGGCTCCGGTAAACACGGACATCACAACACTGCTCTGCGGAGGGGGGGGCGCCGCGAGGATCGTTTAAAAACCCCTCTGTGGATCTCATTGGCTGCTCACGTCTCGAGGGACTAGCACGAGCGTGGAGGGCGCCTTGTGATTGGCTGCTGAATCAACTCGCAAACAGCTGCTAAATGATTAAAAATGCTATCAAACCTTTACTCTTTGTTCCTTTATCGTTGTTATCTGTCCACGTTCAGACTTAATTTTAAGGTAAAACAACACAGTCTTCTATCTAACAGGAAATGTTTTCAAAATAGTTTCCA